>JAQIXR010000208.1:0-40436 GCA_034700825.1 Quadroppia sp. Gr-Ori-00064 | reverse complement strand
ACTGTGGGCAGGGCTTCGACTGCCCATCTCAACAATTAACTACGTTTTAGTATTCTTTAAAAATCGGTTCATAATATGAAACGAGTGAATACGACGGCCGAGACTTACGTCTGTTTACATGTGTTTATGACTTGTGTTGACATCACATGTGATTGTGATATGAGTTTAGGATTAGTTTAAATGTGTTTTCAATTGACATATCATTTGAAATATGGATCAAATCAACAGCAAATCCAATACAAGAAGTGTTTGTCTGAGAAGTGATACACAAATCAGACAATCGTTTGATCGATTCGGCGATGATTTGATTGAATTAATCTTAAGTTATCTCTCGATTGACCACAAATTGAGGTATGAATGTGTGTCCAAACAGTGGCGAAGAGTTGTCTTCAATAAACAAAATGAATTCAATTTCGATGACATTTATTATAAAGTGAAGACAAGTCATAAAAAGCGTTTAAAGATATTTGAGTGTTTGCTGAAGAAGTGGCCAAACATTACATCCATTTGTATCGACACATATAAACGTAATCCAAATATCAATGAAATGTTTCATCTGATTATCAAATATTGCAATCATTTGAAACAAATTGATTCCGATTTCAAAGGACTGTCGAAAACAACTGCAAAACACTTTCACTCAAAGTTTGGATCAAATTTGAACATAATTTACAGGATTTGTGACAACAAAACAGTTGTCAACTTATGTCCAAACATCACATCTCTTGAGCACTTGAGTTACAATCTTTCGGTTGTCTTTGATTCGGATCAATGTCTCGTCAAACGACTAAAGTGTTTCTCCTGTGTTTACAGACCTGAAGACGAGAACAGATTCGAGACATTGATTGAATGCAATCAAAATAGTTTGCAATCAATTGATATCATTATCGAGAAAGAGATGTCCGAAAGACAACTGAAGACACTATTCAACGCCATATCAATGATCTCAAACCTAATGGTCATGTCTTTGCAATTCTTTGTATCACTCAATAAGTCAATCATTGATCACATGAAACCAATTTCAGACAAATGTAAACAATTGAAGAAAATTGATCTTTCGTTTGAGAACTATTCCAATGAATATCCAGAAGTTATTAACAGTTATTTCAATTCATTCAAACATTTAGAGACACTTTGTTTGCAATTTCAAACACTTGAAGACATCAAAGATATTAGTCTGAAGAGTGAATCGCTAAAAGAGTGTCAAAACTTAATTCATTTGGATTTGTCTTTTATGTCAAGCAAGCGATTAATTATTGACAACTTCTTCGCAGACATTGACAAACATTTGCCTAAACTTCAAACCATTCGCTTAAGAAGTGTTTTAATAACTTCCCAAACATTTGAATCGTTGTCTAAACTGAAAGACATTCAGACGATATCACTCATTAATATCGACTCTTCGGCACAAATCAAGGAATCAATTGTTTTGAAACTTATTCAAAATTGTCGTAAAATTAATGAAATTTATTTCATAAACAAAACAATTCAAATAAACTTAAATTCTGAAGACATTTACAAATTAAAAGCATTTGGTCTTAAGGACAGTGGGGTTGAAGTCATCAAACGTATTAAGGGGTAAAAATTAATGTATTAAATAGGGATTTAATGAGAAATAAAAAAGTTTTTAAAAATAATTTTAAAATAACTTATTTTTCATAAACTTTCGGACTTTTTGTATAATTTAATCTTTGGATCAGATTTTGTGAACTTATAGTTGGGAGACATTCTTCTGAATGTATTGCCGTCGGGATCGTCGGTTATATCCTGTGCCGGTTCGCCAGAGGTATACATTTTGCACTTAATTAGGGCTAATATAATGAAAAGCAATGAATCGAAAAGTGCTAAAACACCGGCAAATGTAAGCCATTGGCCATAACTGAGTAACACAATGGATGAGCCGAAGTACTGGAGTCCCCAAACGCTGTAGAATATGCTCTCAATGACAAGCCATGGGATGTTAGAATAGGCCTCAACGAAGTGGAACAGGTATAAGATTATGGTAAACAACTCAACCGTTGCCGCGAATAAGCAAATGATTATAAGATAATATTCTGTCCAACAATGGATTTCATCACTTGTGGACACTTGAGAAGACTTTGTGTTATTTGTGTTGTTCTTCTCACGGCTGTCATCAGTTCGTGTCATGTCTTCGCAATCGTTTATTATGAGAATGAATGCAATTATAAAACTTGTGACTAATATAGATATTTGACAATAAGAGGAACAGCTGTTAAGAGCACTGATATCACATCTGATCACTTGATATAACGGTTCTTCAGTTTTCCTTTTATTACTGTGAATAATATCACGAAAATATTGCGGAAGATATTTCTTGATGTCTTCGTTGGAATTTTTGCTTTCTTTATCAGAAATAGAATCTGAAGACTTCTTCACATTTATAGCACTTCCCATTCGTTTGTTTCTATTCTCTATACCTTTAATCGATATCTTTTTTGAACTCATTTTCAAAATATTATTTAAATTTGTTTTTCTCGTGACTTTTGATTGAATTCAATGTTTAAAAACATTTAAAGTTTTTATTAAATGAAATAAATTTCAAAATGAATGTCAATTATGAAGAAAACCCAATAAGAGAGAGAAGAATAAATTTGAAGAAAAAAATTAATGAGAAATGGCTTAGAACTAAATGGGAGTTCGAGATGACGAGCGCCGACCGTATCATCCTTTCCTATTTGGTCTCATTCTTGACATTCATGTTAGTGGTGTTGGGTTTGGCAGAGTTAGTCTCAACCATTTACACCTACTTCGAGCTCAAGACATACGAAAAGATAATTCAAAGCGAATACAATTTAAAACAAATTCCCATTTTTTTGTTGATTAGTGGGCTTTCGATTCTTGTGTCCAACGCTTTGGTTTGGCATCAGTTCAATAATCACAGGAATTTAGAGGAAGAGAACGAAAGCAATGCTTTGATTGGTTTCACGAATTGTCTCAAAATGTTGTATTACATCAATCTATTCGTTGGTGTTTTGAGTCTTTATATCACATATTCTTCGGTCAAAAGTCTGTCGAATCTCAACAATAGTATAACAAATGGTTTCATGAATTCAATGAATTCGTATAAAAAGAGTTTAGTTATGAAGACTGAAATCGATTTAATTCAATACCACTTGAAATGTTGTGGAACTAATGGACCCGAAGACTGGATGACAGTGTCACTGATAGGGCCGGCGATCGAAAAGTTTCTCTGGTATTACAAATACTCGGATCAAATCAAACTGAATTCTCAACTCTATTCTGGAGGAAATTTTTATATGAAAGACGTTCCGTTCAGTTGTTGTAATCCAGGGTCACTCAAACCATGCATTTTCCTCAATATCGATAAATCTTTTCAAACAATTGTCATCAATTATAAAAATGTTGAACCAATAGAAACTCTTCACTCAAAGGGTTGTGCGAATCAAATGATAACTAATTTGCAACTAATGTCTCAACTCATAAAATGGGACCGTTTTATAGAGCTCTCAATGACTTGTCTTCTCTTCATTGCAATCAATTTAATACAACAATCACTTGAGTCTCAGTTCATTCAGGGGGCAAATCCACCCATAGTTAGGTTCCCTTTCTTTAGGGCATTTGTTTTGTCTGTGATTTTATTAATTATTTATTTTATTCTTTAATTCATTAAAAACTCATTAAATATGAAATTGTATTCAAATAAAGAATAAAACTTTTATTTCATAATTAAATATAATTAATGTTTTCAAAAAATATTCGCTATTTATAAATAATGTTTAACTAAACCGAAATAAAATAAAAATAAATATTTGTTTAAAATAATTGAAATGCTTTTTGAAAATAAAATTGAAATAAAAAATAAAATTCACATAAAATTTGAATAAATATCACATCATTTCGATTGACTCAATGATAGCCATTGACTGTAGAATTGGTGCCATTTGTTTCCAAATGGATTTGTGATTTAATCGACTGTCCCTTCAGTTCGTTTAGAAGAAGTGGTGTCTGAAATACCTTTCCAGATGCGAATTGTTTGAGCCCTTCCCCATCATAACTGATTAGCGGCGATATCTCACAAATCACTTGACTTTCTTTATGGCTATAAATGTAACAAAATTTGCATTAGTTTTGAAAACACAACGAATTCACAGAATATTACTCATTGTTATTCTTATCGTTTGAATGGTTATTGCAATTGAAATCAACTTTGATTGGACTGACAGGCAATACAACAACAAAGACATGCAAAACATAATTCAAATTAAATTAAATTAATTAAAACTCAAAATTCATTCAAATTATAATAAAAATTATGTCAAAGCCATTCATACCTTGCAATCAGAGGAACCGCCTTTCCGTTTTCGTCCACAAACTTTCCGCCGGCGCTCAAAATGAGCCTCTGATGCAAATTAAAGACAGAGAGTCGAGCAATGGTTGGGTTATCACATTCAGTGCCGATGGCGTTCTTGATGGGAGAGAACTCGTCTTCTCGTAATACTTCCCAAACGGCGAATTTGCTGCAAATGAAAGGTTTTGTTAAAATATTGCCAAACAATTGACACAAATATATCCCAAACCAAAGACCACTTACTCTGTGAGCTCGAAAACATCGAAAACAAACTTTTCGAGTTTAATGCCATTCGGTTTTTCGGGTTTAACTATAGATCCGCTTTCGTCGACGTATGGAATCTTCTTCTTCGCGATGTGATGAATGAGTTGTTTTCCACTGAAATCAATTCAAATTGAATTCAATTTCAAAACAAATGTGTTTTATATAAAACATACGAAACGTTATTCTTAAGGAAATCGAGACTAAAATAATGGATACAAATGCTGGCGGCGTTGAAAGTCAGCCTTCCCTCAGAGTCTCGTTGTTGTGCCAATTGTAGTGAGACTTCGCTATACTCAACCACTTTGTACTGTCCCTTCACTTTGCATATCAGACCAACCGCTTCGGTAGGATTTGCTTTTTGAACTACTTTAGCCCCTGCGTCCGCACCCTTAGACATACAGTATCCGATGAACGTCGGGTCCGCCACTTTCACCAGAATGTTATCAACGCTGAACACCTGAATGTGTTGAATACCCCTTTTCTCCATATGCTTAAGAATTCCTTTATCTATGAGTGCATCATAGAGACCTCCATTTCCATCGGGTGCTTTTGCCACCTTATAGGGTGTCTCCAAAATAATCTTTCCGTTCATTTGAAAGCAAGGGAAAAGATTTTGCTCGAAAACAATGACATTTTCGGGCAAAAGACCAAAATAGTGGTTCTTCTCGAAATACTGGACAGTCGGCTCACGTGTGGCCTCACTTGTCATTATATACCACATAATAAAACCCTTCTTTCCTGTCAACTCATACGCCAATTGTTGGAGTCGAAGAATTTTCTCGCCTTGTAGTTGATATAACGACTTATGGGACGGGAGGTCGACGTCATACATGCCTTTCGGATAGTCGACGCCAAGCCGAGTGCCCTGACCTCCGGCCAGCAAGAGGGCGGCCACTCGACCTTCAGATATTTGTCGCAATCCTTTGAATAATTAATAACAGGTATTATAGATAAGTGAAAGCAATCATAAGTTATATTATAAGCCATTTGTTATCAAATGAAAGCAATTTCAGTCAATCCTTGATCTCATTTCTCATACATTCATTCATTTGGTTTTTTTATAAGAATTTAATCGATAATTTCAATCCTTTTTAAGGTTAAGGTATAAACAGATATCACATGAAAGACTTTATCGTAATATTGATGGTCAATGTCAACCAATTCACATACTATTGTCAATTGTGTTCAAAACATCTTTAAATAAATATTTTTATAGAGTTATAGAATTGAATGTTTGGTTTGGTTTAGAGTTGAGATAAAAGCAAATCCAAACACTTGTCTATCACTCAATACAAGCAATCGTTGAGTTATATATCGATTAAATTTTATGTTTTTTATTTTCTTTTACCGAAAAGTTGATCAAAGTATTAAAGGTTTAGAATTTATCTGTTTTTTGCCATTCTATGAAACAAAGATCTCGATAACTGTCCTCTGATTTCTGTAATCAAAAACAACTAAAATCCTTATATTTATCACAAATACATTGTTTTCGATATTTTTTGAATGACTTCTCAATTACTGAAATATAAACTATTTTCATAACTTATACTAATTTTCATAAAAATTATATTTATTTTCTTAAAAAAAAACTTTAAAATAATTTATCAAAACTAGAATAATATATCAAATGACTGACCGCTCTCTCGATAGGAATGGAGTACTTCTTTAGGAGTTCTGGTAATACTTTGATGAATTTCAGGGGAAAGGGGTTCCAATAGGTCATCGATATTCTCCATGTGATCACTTCCAGAACCAACGGTGCGCTCAAAAGTCGTGCAAACTTTTTCAAAATTAATATTTTTCAAATCATTGTAAAGCAGTTTTTGTTGTTCTTCAGTGATTTGATCCCAGAATTGGATCAAATGTTGCTGTTTATAGTCATTCAATACTTTGCGAAGACTTTCGATGTCAGACATTATTAGCTGAAGAGAAGCAAAAGTTTATAAATAAAAGTGAATTATTTGAATGAAATGCAAATTAAACAATGATTTTAACAATGATTTTGTGCCACATCAGCACTAATGCCATTAAAAACATATATGATTTGGTTATAAGTCATACAAATTGTGATTTGATTTGCCATTTGTTAACTGTGTCAAACAGTGGGGACGGGAGGGACGGGAGTCTGTAATTAGCGTTAAAAGCATACCCTAACCCAAGCACATGAACATATATCCAATCCTAAAACAGGACTAAATAGGAATCAAATGTTTTATTTGAAAAAAAACTTTTCAAAAAACTGGAACAACATTTCAAGTCTGGGTAATGAAAATGAAATCAAATTTACTTTGAATTTGAGAAAAGTCTTTTCAAAAGCGATTGCATTTCAAGACAAGACATGACTTACTTTTTGGCTGAAATGCTGTCTTAACTCAAAATCAAAGACCGATTGAAGGAATAGACGAAAGAGTAGTAAATGTTTTTAAAGTCATTTCTTCACATATTTATAGCAAATCGATATCTAATACCGGAGTTGTCATGAGCTCAGGGATCAGTCATTATCTCAATTGGGTTTGAAATCAATTTTATGTCCGTTTTAAATGAAATTCCGAGTAATCAATGAAATAGACATAAAATATTGATGTCATTAATGATATGAAGACTCGAAGACTAGCTCTTAATCACTGCCAGAGATCAGAATATTCAGAATATGTGACAGATATTAGACATTCAGAGATAACTGGTTTAAGTAATTGTGGATCAGATGACATATCCTACTTCACATCCGCATAGGTTTGTCCATTTGTGGTCAATTTTAGTAAATATTTTGAGACAAACTTTTAAACAATTTTTTGAACATTTTTATTGAAAATAATTTAAATAAAATTCATTAATAACTCATAAATAAAATAAACATAAATTATATCACATTTAAAATTGATTCATAAATTCATTTGAAATTTGAAACATTAAATCATTTAATAAATAATTAAACTTTGGCTCAAATTTTAAAATAAAAGACATTTAAAAATATTTTTAAAAACATTCAAAGCATTGAATAAACAAATGAAAACACATTTAAAACACGTATTCATTCACAACATAAACATTGTTTTGCAGACTCTGAGAGAGTATTGTTTTGGCCAAACAGTTGTGGATATATTTGAGTGCATTGTATGTGAAATGTCAACAAAACTCTTTGATAAGAGTTTTATCATTGGATTACGTAATCATTAAATCGATAATATGTTTGACAGACAAACAAAATGACAATTAATTCACTGTTTGTTTAGTTTTTGAGACAATGTTTCGGAAATGAATTTATGTTTTGTTAATTGAATTAAATCAAAACCAATTATCGATAACATGTCTAATAATGTGATAACTATTACAAATAATAAAAGTCAAAAGCCTTCGAGTAATACAAATATTTTTATTATTTATTCATTTATTTCAAAACTATTTATCATTTCTTTTACTTATTTTACATTCAATTAATATAAACAATATTTTCATTCATTTCATAAAATCTGTTGAAAATAATTTTCATATAAAATAGTATTTAATATTTTTAATATTGAAGTCTAACCGCCTGTCCCTCCCGTTCCTCCCGTGCCACAGGCAGTGCATTTAAGCAGCAGAAGCTGCCGTCGTGGTCACCGATACTGACCGTTGGGACAGTCCTCCCGACCTTCTTCTTGATCGGCGTCGCCTTCATTCCCATCGGAATCGGTCTTCTCGTCTCATCCAATCAGGTCTTCTGTCTCTCATTCAATGTCTTTCAATAACATATCAATTGATTTCATGACAAAAGGTCCAGGAATTGGAGTTGAATTATACGGCATGTCTTCAGCACAGCACTGACCCCATCCCACCAAAGAGGAGGTGCTCTGAAGTGATCGCGGATAAGCCGGGGGGCAGTTGTGAGTGTCAGATAGAGTTCACGATCGACGAAGACATCAGAAGAGATGTCTTTCTATACTATGGTTTGACTAATTTCTATCAAAACCACAGACGATATGTGAAGTCAAGAGACGACAGACAATTGTTAGGAGAGATCAGGGGCTCAAAGGAGTGCAATCCCTTCACAGAGAGGGACGGCAAATACATCGTTCCCTGCGGTTCAATCGCTAACAGCCTTTTCAACGACACGTTTCTCTTGAAACGATATACCGATTCTTCTGTTTCCAAATCAGTTCCCATCACTCGCACAGGTATTGCGTGGGCGACCGACAAGAACACCAAGTTTAGGAACCCTAGAATTCCAGAGGGAAAGACTGAACTGAAGGATGCATTCCCCGACACGGCGTCACCCCCTAACTGGCCTAACCCTGTCTATAAGTTGGACACAAAAGAGCCCAAAAATAATGGGTATATTAATGAAGGACTGATAGTATGGATGAGAACCTCAGCGTTGCCTACATTTCGCAAACTATACGCACGGATAGCACACGACAAACAGGACACCGAAGCCAACTATCAGTACTCACTCCCGAAGGGGAAGTATGTTTTGAGCATACAATACAGTAAGTCTCGAATAATGCAAAACAATTGAATGTAAAACACCGTTCCATTGGACAGACTATCCCGTGGCCGCCTTCAAGGGCACCAAACGGTTCATTATCTCCAACACGTCATGGCTTGGAGGGAAGAACCCATTCATAGGAGTCATGTATATCATAGTCGGATGTATTTGTCTTCTATTGTCAGGAATTTTTGTTATAATTCATAAGAAATTCGGAAAAAGGTTTGAAATAATGTATGAAATGTTATAACAATTAATGTATTTTTCTGACGATTAGTACGAATGAGATTTTGAATATAACCCAAAGGACTGCATATATTCATTGACAACACATCTGTTGGTTATTATTGTTGATAAAGTGCACTATTTTTGCCAATATTTGTTATTTGCATTCATTTGTTAACAATTTAAATGTGATTCACATTTCCATTCATTTGCTGTCATTTCATTAAGTTTTGTTTTTCTCTCTTTTTTTTGCATTATTTCATAGAAAGTATTATTTATTGCATTTCACTATTTATTATAATATCATTTGAATTGATTTAATGTCAAAAACCCCTTAAATCACATTCTCTTTCTCTAATACAAACATAACTGACTTTTAGTCAAAAAACACTAAATATTTGTTGCCTTCAATTCAAAGCAAATGCATTTATATCTCATTTTAAGTCATTTTTTGTTCAATTGTTAGACTATTTGTAATAAAGAGATTATAAATAAAGTATTAAATTATTTGTTGATTAAGTTGTTGTGAATTCAATCCTACATTTGGTCCAACTATTTCTCCCTTTCCCTACCCTTAGTGTACACAAAATAAAGCCCTTAAAGGAAAGGCGTTTTTAAGGGAATAAAAATTGAAAGTTAAATACGTCTGAAATGATATAATGTCTATAAATATGTTTTATTTGTATTTGAAGTCATATTAAAACCAATTGAAACAAACGGTTGTTTAATATCATTAACAACTGTCAGACAAAACACAAACAAATCATTGAATAATGACTTCAAAGTCTATACAAAGAGTAATAATGTGTGAAATGAAGTGCAAAACAAATAAATAGTTTTGTTTTTAGTGAAGACCAGAGAAGAGACGAGTCTTTGGGTTCTTTGAGAGACCACTAAATGATTTGGAAAATCATTGATATTTTGTTTGAGACATAAAGTCATTGAAAGAGTGAACGCCTTTATAATGACATCACGTAATTGAGTCAACACTTGAGTCACGCCTACAATGGCTCTTATCGATGAGCGAACACATAATCCCTTAACTGCATATCGAACACGCATTGCATTGAATGTCAAAACTGATAACAGTTATCGCATTTCAATGTAAACCCTATTTATGATTATTTATTGGAATTTCTGTTCAATAATAAAATAAATGAAAACAAAACAAAACTTTAAATTCATTTCATTTAATTAGAAATCAATTGTTTGTTGAAATGAAAGCAAAACAATGTTTGAGTGAATTGTAATCAATAAAAAAAAGTAAATATTTGACAGTAATTGAGACCTGGAGTTAGAGTGAGAGCACAGGCAGTACAGGAGGTCTATGTGAATGGCTGTGTTGTGTCTGTCCAATGAGGGAAAGGCATGACAGGCATAGCCTATCCCTGTGAGAGCCAATCACTTGAACCGATATATTGCTCAAGACATGAACGACAGACTCGGGTAAGTCTGAAATTATTTAGCCATCAATTTAGTGGTATTTGTGTTCAAACATCGCATGCCTTTCCCGTCAAACACTACACGTGTCGGCACTCATACAGGCCTTACAAACACAACGATCGGCCACAAAGAGTGCATTTCATGACAATTGACTCAATTAACAAATGGCTAACAATTGTTGTTGTCTTTGCAATGCGTATGCCGTCTGCTATCATACCAGTGCTTAAGCACAGGGCTATTCAATATGCCTTTCCTTATATGCGACCCTATTTTACATTAATTCATATTTAATACAATTTTTTATATTTATTAGACTTTTAACAAATATTTACTTTTTGTTTGATTTGAATACATATTCAAATCGTTCACAAATTCTGTTACACTTTTGCCTAAGATTTATGTTTGCTTTGATTTGCGATTGAAATATGAGTTTAACGTTAAGTGTTTGATGTATTGAAGAGGAATGTAATGAATATTTGATATCTCTTTCGATGGCATGTATTGGTGTTGGGCTATAACTGAGCACTGCCTCAATAGCACTGGTAGGCCAACCATACCAGCGATCAAGTGATTGCTTGTGAGAGAACTCACTATTAATTTAGTGTTGACTCGAGTTTGAGCCAGAAGTATGACTACTGCCTGAAACCATCTCCAGACATACCTGTCCTCCAGTCCTATAAGCCTTACATATGTCTAAAATGATTAAATCTTTGAAACAAATCCTTTGAAAAACAAAAGACTTTTTTTGTGCACACAATATATGAATGAATATAAAAAATGGTGAATAAAAATATGGCTGCGATTGACAGCACAGGCACTGTATTGTATGCGCTGGCAGTCAAAGGAAAGGCATACTTAAAGAGTAGGTTTGGGCCGTATTTGTGTGTATTGTAATTCATTGACTATATAGCAATACATCGATATATAGCCACAAAAGCATTGCTTTTTTGTCCCTTTGGCTGCCGTTTGAATGATAGGTGCTTTGGGTCTGACATACGATGCCATCAATGACTGTAATGTACTTTATATACAGCACTCTATGTGTTGACGGCGCAGACGAAACATGTATTGCTTAGCCTTGAGATGACCCAATTCACCACCAATTGATCATTAGATATCATTTATTGTCCATTTGTGACCATTTGTGACCACTTGTCACCACTTATGACAACAACATTGAAATGTATAACAAAATGATTGCTATTATTATTGTTATGAATATTGACTGCAATTATCAAACCATAACTCAATCACAACTCTATTGTCTAACACTTATTATCACTTTTTGTCAATTAATTGAATTTATGTCAAAATTAATCACTTTTGTTGTTGTCTTTGATTTCACAGATGACAGCGAATCCGAAGACGAGATTTGGAGCAAATATTAATTGTTATTATCTTTAATGCGATTACAAGTGGTTTAAAAGTAATTATTTGTCGCAAATCATCGTTCAATTGATAACACGTTTGCTTTGATTACTATTAATGTTTGTTTTGATGTCTTCACTACAAAGACATTGATGTGAATGGTTTGAATGGTTTGAAGCAATGAAACCAATTATGAACTCAACAGACATTAAGTCAATTGTATTCACTGTTGAGTCGATGGCAACAATGGTTTGAATCAAATCATGTAATCGTCTCTCAATTGAATTAATGCTCCACAACAAGGATAAAGAGCTGATCGGGGATAAAGGTATGTCTAATCCCTTTCCTCCCTGTCCTCTCACTGTCATTGCAATCATTACATCTATTTATAGACATTAACTTCAATGCAATTATTGTATTATTTGTTGAATACGTTTAAGTAATTTATAAGTCATTTAATGATCTGTTGATTAGTTTGTATCAAATGTTCCTTCAATTCATTCCTCATGTATTCAACTATTGATTCATTTCTACAAAAGAGTTATTAATTGAAAATTAATTGAAATGAATATGAAATCAGTTGACATCAAGTGATGACAAATCAATTGTTATCTTCTCTTTAAAGTCAATGACTTTGTATTTAAAAAAGATTTCATTATTAATGATATTTACGATAAAAGCTATTTATGTTCAATGACTATAAATATGATTATATATTCAAATGATTACAAATATTATTGAAAAGTTGAAAACATTTAGACAAACAATATGTGAAAAAAAGCCAAACATTAAGTCATTGAAACTTTATATTAATCACAACTTTGTTTACGTTAAGAATTAACAGAATATTCACTGTTTTGACGATAAGAATATGAGTTGAAATACTTGTTAGTGAAGAATAACATTGTTTTGACTATAAGTAGTATTTGTTGACCTCTGACCCCATCAATAGTTGGCTTCAATGAATAATTCAAATGTTATTGTAATGAAAATAAGGTTTCGTTTCAACAAACAAATCCAATTTTGATGACATGATTGCAATACTAATTGTCTGACACCTAATGTCTCATCAATTTTCTGTTGATCCCAAAGACCTAAATCTTTGTCACGTTTTTCTCTTTGCTTTATGTCTTAAATCTATTTACAATTCTTTGATTTTTTCTTAAAAAACAAATTTCATTTAAAATGAAAATGATATTAAAATTGCAAACATTTGATTGTCTTTTGCCTCCCTGTGTGGACAGTCATATTGGCAATGGATGATGGAGGCCGATGTCTACTTGATGTTATAGACAACCCTCAGCTTTTGCAGTCCTTTCTGGAGAACACTAACGGAACGATTGAACCCTTGGGAACCCTCGAGAGTGGACTCAATATCAATATCGATAATCAGTCCCACAAATCAATCAAAACAATTGATCCGAAGATTGCGGCGAATCTACAATCGATGGCAACGGCACTCGATTCTAAACAAGTGGATCACGTGACCAGTTCTGGAGGAAACACATCTCCAGTTCTGAGTCTAAACAGTAGACCTACAACAGGACAGTTGGTTTTCGATGAGAAGCAAACTCTAAATATGGTCTCGTCTTCAGTTGGTTTGATCCCGATATCAGCGCTCAACACATCTCTATCTATCTCACAGCCGGCGCTGACAACACTGTCCAACACTACGACAACTGTCGGCCAAATCACATCTACTGTTCCACTTCGAAGTTCAACCCATCCCTGGACACCCTCTCCTTTTCAAATTACGTGCCCTCGCACTGGAGGTGCTCTAACGGTTCAATTGCCACAACAACTCATAGTACCGACAGGTGCTATGCAAATGGCAACGCCAGGGGGTATTCAACAACTCGTGCTCACTCGTCCAGGAGTACCGCACGGCCAACAAGGTATACAACCGGGACAGTTGGTTCAGATCATTCAGACGCCTTCTGGGCCTCAAATACTACCAACTAATTCCACGGCAACCGTGCAGTCAATTGTGAGCACTTGTAGTACAACAAAGTCTTCGTCAACAACTAGCACTTCGCGATCTAATAAGCAAATACTACCCAAACCTCCCGGTTCTACAGTTGCAGCCAATAATTCAGTGACGACTAATAGTGGTAACAAACAGTTGACTCAAACAAACACTTTGAAAGTCATCAATAGTTTGCCCACAAATACTTCACCGTTCACTTCGACAACTATACCAACCTCTGGCACCGGTCCACCCACTCAACAAATACTAATAGGACCGGGAGGTCAACATCCAGGAGGTTATACATTCAATGGACCGCAGGGAACACTGCTTTTTAATCACATGATTCCCGGTTCGCAACCGTTCCTAATTCAGGGAAATATAGGGAATGTCCCGAATTCTGTTCAGTTGACACTCAGGCCTCAATCGCATGGTTCGCCGGTTGTGGCCATGAGTAACGGTATGGCATCCAATATGTCGGAACAGAATAATGCACTTTTAAGTGCATTGGCGGCACAGACAAAGCAAACGCCGTCACAATCACCACAACCACAGACTTTTGTGATACCAAACTCGTCGTCTGTGAACAGTGTATCGCCAGGAATGGTAATGACCAGCGCTGGCAGATCGGGGCCAAACATTATCTTCACGCGACCGCCATTTGGAGCACCACAACAAACACACTCAACGGGACAGCAATTCCTTCAGTTGCAGACACCTAACGGTCCGGTTCTGGTGGCCATTCAGACCCACCCACAATTCATACCACAACCACAGGCCTCGACACAAACACATGGCATTCAATTGGGAAATACAATGTTACCTATCGGTGCTCAACATTTGCCATCACAATTGGGTCATAATATAAGCGCAGGCATGCAATCGGGTGCACATCCAGCACTTCACGCTCTTCTGACTCATACCGACGGCACAAGTGGTCAAACAGTCATTCAAACGTCTGTTCCATCGGTCGCGACATCCAATACAGTGATACTGACATCTCAGCCCCAAATCATACATCGGCCTCAACTGCAACAACAGTCTCAGAGCCAGCAGTTGAAGCCATCGGTGAATTTGGCCGAATTGCTTAAAGAACACGGCATTCTGCCCGAGTCCAGCCCTCCCTCATCGCCCACTAATAACTCTATGACAGACATAACTACCGGTGCTATTCATCCAGAACTCATTCATCCGACACAGACATCACAACAAACAGTAATTATGGTACCGAATGGTCCAAACCAACCGCCAAACATTGTATTGACTCAAAGCCCAGTCGCACCGACAGCTCCGCCCCAATTGAGACTGGCATTAGGACCAGATGGAAGTGTTATTCTTCAGCCACACATTGCAAATGGTTTAGTTCAACAAATTCAGTCTCAATTCATTTCCAACTCTAATAACAATTTGAAATATGAATCGATGAAAGACTCGAGTGGTTTGGGCTCTTCACAGCCCTCTCCCGACTCGACCACTCCTACCATTGACTCCACTTCGACCTCATCTGCAAACAGTACTGTTAGTCAAACGACGACAACAACGACGACGACATCGCCAGTAATCAGTCAGAACACGTCTGCCCTATTGGAACAGTTGAATACAGGGCCGGCCGTTAAGGTGCCTGATTTGGTAGCATCGCTGGCACTCTCTCATTCTACCGGTGCTGTGACAACAACTGAAGATTCAAAACCTATTCAAACAAATGCCGGTTTAATTCCATTGACAGTTCAAAGCATTAATAATTCTTTAGAACAGAAACAAACAATCCTTACAATACCTGTGCAAACGGGCGATAATGTCGTTCCCAACCTCTCGAATGGTTCTTCCAATGCTGTGATCAGAATAGGTAGCTGTGATACTGTGCCGACGTCTCTAGTGTTTACGACAGCGCCTACAACTGTGTTCACTAGTCCTCCGAAGACTCTGACCACTTGTTCCATAGCAACAGTGCTGTCGAGCAGTGGTGTCAACACAAATGGCACCACAAGTGTGAGCACAACCACTACAGTGATTGACCAAAACGGTGTGCCTATGGTTCAGGTGAGTCCTAACAATCAAGAATTCCTACAAAGACTGGAAACACAACTCAAGAGTTTGTTAGCCATTAAATCGCCATCGGATCAACAAAAAGAACTTTTGCAGGAATTGATGTCTTTGCAGATGAAGATGAATGCGGCCCGAAGTCAGAAGAACAACGTAGTGGAAGACCAGAAAGTGCTTCTGACCACAGCCTCAGCACAACAGGCCTTACAATCGCTTTCAATTCCATCACAAAATCAAAACCTTCAACAAAACCAAAGTTCAGCCGAAGACCAATCACTACAAACGCCACAAAACATCCATTTAGTGAATCTACTTAAGCAAAGCACTAACCAGAACTCAACCCCTCAAATAAGACTCCTAACCCCTGCGAATACAACACCTGTGAGTGGAACGGCCACAATACAAGTGGGCAATCAGTTGATCACTTTCACAACTCCTGCCAAACAACAGTTGCAAAACCTGAAGTCAATCGCTTCCAGTCATACAGTGATTAAGGTATGCATTCAGTGGTTGTCACCAACTGTTCATCTCTAAGAAGTTGTCTGTTTTTTGATATTAATTTGATTTTATTTCATTTTATAGCCACCAATCGGTCCGCCGCCCTCTGCAGTCATTCTTCGTTTGCATACACCAACCCCTACCTGTGCGCCCACTAAAACATTAACCCTTAAGAATGATGTGATTTCAGACAAAGAACGAAGAAATGCAAAGATTTTGAAAGCGTTAGAAAATTATTATTATTTGAATTATTTGTGTTTTAATGAATTTGTCATTTTTTTCAATAGTATTCAACAACAACTGAATGTCGACCAAAACGCAGCCCTAAAACCAGACACAAAAAGGCCGTTCAGTTCGAGAGACGACGCCTGCAAACGACTACTTCGATACCATGTCTTCAACTCTCCGACAATGACTGTCGAAGACATGAAAAAATGTATTCATTATTGAAATACAAATGAGAATAAGATTTGAATGAAATGTTTTCCCATTAATAGGCGACTACTTGTTTGAAAGGGTTTCCCAACATTTGTTACATAAGAAACGACAGCTTTTCGATAAGTTCCGGGTCTTATTGCTCAAACAAAGCATGGTTAGTGTCGGTGCTTAGCATTGGTTTGGTTACACTTATTCTAAATATGATTTCCTATTGAATGACAGAAAGAGACGTCATCTTCAGAGCACGTAATGATTGACAGGATGTTCATCAATGAAGAATCAAATTCACTCAAAGTCGACAAAGAGACCGTCGCTGAAGGGAAAGGTATTTTTTCTGATTTTTTATGTGCATTATTCTAACTGCCCTTCAATTGCCAGCCCTAAACCTCCCGCCGCCACCCGAGTCATGGTATCAAATGCTTCGCTCATCTCTAGAAGAAGAGCAAAAGCTTTTTATAAACAGAAAAAGAAAGTCTTCGATAGAAAGTGATGACGAATACAATTATCAGACCAATCAATTGCGACGAATGGAGGAACCGGTGGAAGAGTCGGATGAATCTGAAGATGAAGACGATGATAGTGAAGACGATGACATCGACGATAAAGACGAAACAATTGCCAATTTCTTGCAGTCGGCGAACGAAAGCTCTTTAGCAAATATGGGTCAAAATGTTGGCCACTTTTATGACAATTTTCAACACAATCTTCACGTTCAAAACGGATCGCAAAGTCAGGTGCCTTTGAATGGTTATGTCGACCAAACCCTACAGCACAATGATCTGGAAATGTACTCAGACTTGAATGAAGATAACGAAACCGAAGACTGGACTCAAACCATTCTCAACAGCTCTTCTGCCAACAGAAGAATTGCATGGAATCATAGGTTTGGAGTTAATGAAAGTGAAGCCGCCGTTAACTCCATACTCAATGGCGACGACGACGAAGAACCTGATATGTCTGTCGACTTGTCTGCCATCGACGGACTCGATGATAATCTCGACGATGACAACGATGATGACGAAGAAGACGATGGAGAGGATGAGGAAGACGACGATGAGGATGAGGAGGAGGAGGAGGAGGAGGAAGAAGAAGACGATGATGGGAATGAGTATGGGATGGGAGGAGAGGGTCATCAGCAACACGTTGACGTTCAGATGCAGTGCGCCATTAAAAGCATTTTAAATGACTTGCCTTCAGTTCAAACACAATCACATCAATCGCACAACTCATATGCATTTCACACACACACCAACACTTCCTCCCATTCCTCACTTCATCAACATTTGAATGATTTCCGAAACATGGATTACCCGCACATACCTAACCTTCACGACCAGAGGCGAAGTGATGCCATCCTTCGAAACTACAACAGCGGGCACTCGACGGGAATCAATGATCCCATTCTCGACGAAGCCGTCAAAAGCATTCTGTCCTGAGTTATGAAAAGTACTTATAATCAACAAAACTATTTAAATACCATTTGATTCGATATTATCTCATTTGATGTCATCTAATGATCACTATTTTTATAAGAGTTTTCATCAATG
Source organism: Quadroppia sp. Gr-Ori-00064 (assembly GCA_034700825.1). Lineage (NCBI taxonomy): Eukaryota > Metazoa > Arthropoda > Arachnida > Sarcoptiformes > Quadroppiidae > Quadroppia > Quadroppia sp. Gr-Ori-00064. The sequence goes on along the minus strand of JAQIXR010000208.1, from coordinate 21,849 downwards.
CTTTTATCATTTGTTTTGTCAAAATTGAATCCAAGCTCTAAAATGACTTCAGAACCAAACAAACATTTGGTTATGTTTTAGTCTAAAACCCAATACTTAGTGCCTCTAAATCTCTGTCAAATTGACCACAATTTGAGAGAAATTGATTTAATGTTTTATTGTTGAAATCATTTGATTCTATCGTCTATTGAGTTATTTAAGACATTATTACTCAATGTTTTTTCATATGATTTGAAGTACAAATTCGATTAATTTTAGCCATTTTTCATCATTTCATTGAATATAAACCGATTTTTCTTTGAAAATATGAAGTGATGGCCAGATATGACTCAACTGACCGAAGATATTCTGCTTAAAGGTGTCTGAAATGTTCGCTTTTGCCCAGAGTTTAGATTACTATTTCAATAGCCTTTCGTCAGATCTAACCATCACTTGAAGGCCTCTAATCTGGAGTTGACTTTTAGAGCATTAGTTCACAATTGACTCCTTTTGAACCAGTTTTCGATATACAGTTATATTATTTTAAACATAAATTATTTAAAAACAAATTAGTTTTGCATTATTTTCACACAATTCGCACATCAATTGAAATCATTATAATTTTTTTTGACCATTTTCTGTGATTCGTATTGTAATTAAAATTGTATTTAAAATCATATGTAATTTAAGACAAATTATAACATTTTTTGTCGTTATTTAATGTAAAATAATTTGATTTTTAAAAATTTTAATAATGAAAACAAATGAAATTTTTCACAAAAATAGCCCTCATTTTTGTTATTATATATTAGATTAATATTAATATTTCGTTAATATAATTAACAGACAATTACTCGACTATTAATTTCTTTAAGAATTATTTACAAAACTTTTATCACTTTAAATGAGTTTGAAATTCAATGCAAAAAACCATTGATTTATTTGACTCTCAATTCTATTGCATTGAAAACTCGATTTTTGTCATACTTTTCATCACTTCATTCATCATTGATTTGTAAATTAAATGACAATTAATTGATATAACTATTAGTGAATCAATTGTGAAAACCGGTAGTTATTATACATACAAATGAATCGATTGTAAGAAAGAGTTAAAAAAGTTATATTTTTAATAATAAAGTCACGAATTGTTTCCAATTCTCCAATTATTTCATTCAACACTTCATTCAACACCAGAATCACATTCAAAGCGATTCTCAAAGTAATAATCGATTTATTGTTTGCTAGAATCGACTGATGGAAGCGCTGATGGAATTGGTGTTATTTTTGGCACATCTTTGACATTGACATTGAATCTCAATTAGGGCTCAAATAATGCAATGATTTATTGATATATTTTTTCATAATTCAAACCAATATTTTATTAAAAATTTTATTTTCGAAAAATGTTAACTAATTTCAGAGAAAGTTTTTCATTGAATAAGTTTCTGATATTTGTCTCAATTCTCGTATGGATTGAAGTGAGAAGTGATTCAGTTTTGCCTATAGTTTGCAATCAAAACAAACGTCTGAATGAATGCTATGAAGCCGTCAGTCATTGCAACCGACGGTTGGGTTTATGTCAGTGCAGAACACGCTTTCCGATAGTCTTGTCCTCATTTGGTCTGTGTTTGGATTACCGACAGTTAGGACAGGAATGTCTTCTTTCGTCTCAATGCAGTCAAACCCTGAATGCGATTTGTGTGAACTCAGACAACATTGAACTCAAGGGAATTGAGTTAATAAACACCCTTTTGTTGGACAAGTACTACACCAACGCCGGGATAGACGTTCCGAAGGCTCTGTTCAATCGGTTCCGAAAGAATATCAAATTGAAAAAAGGGTACAAATCGTTAGGTCGTTGCAGGTGTAGGAGTGGACACAAGCCGTTGGGCACTGGTATGTGTCAGAGCTCTACTATCATTGATATCCAGTGTTACGGTTCTCACGAATGTCTTCAAAGGGTAACAAATGCTTGAAATATGAGACCAAGTCTTCAAATGGTTTGTCTTTCAGGACATGAACTCTCATTGCGACGCGAAGTCCAGTCAATGCTATTGTGATTCTGGATATGTGTATGACTTCGACAGAGATCAGTGTCAGCTCAGCCTCAAGAAGTTTGGTGACACTTGTGTCATGCACTTTGAATGTCAGGGCTGGCACTCGAATATGGAATGCCGTTATTCCCAGTGCTTCTGCCAAAAGGGTTTTGATTTTGATTTCATTACTCAACGCTGCAAACGGTGTGATGAGAGCACAGGTGGATGTCATCCGATCCCTACATACGAAGAAAGGGCTAATGAATACCATTTGTTCTCTTCGGACAAATCGGAGAAAATAGTTATAATTGTCTTCTGTTTCCTAACTATTGCTGTCATAAGGTTTTGGAGGAATATTCTGCCACAGAGTCTGAGCGTTGGTTCGCAAAGAGGAATGTTCTCTGACTTCACTCAAACGAATCGAATCCAAAGACGAAGAACTAGTGTTAACAGAAACATACTGTCCAGAAGTCGACGTGTTTGTCAACTTCGAGTCAATTTCAATTCACCCGAATCTCAATACACAACAGAAGAAGCGTTTGTATGCCTTCCTCTCTCGACCTCTCAGTCATCTCTACCACCATATGAGTTGACCAACGGTTCCAATCAGTCCAATGACTCTCAACCCCCGCCTTATTCTGAAGGACTGCCCACATATGAGGAGGCGATGTCTTTGTGTGGAACAAATGAAACCATTAAATGAAAAGTATTTTTAATATCATTTCAAAGATTGAATGACAGCTCATGTGATGCCAGAGTGTGTCTGGGGTCGGGTGCCAGACAGCACAGGAAGTAAAGTGAAAAAGTGGTTATTTTTTTTATTTGTTATTTATTAAATTTATGCAAAAAATGACTGAAATTATTATAAAACTAATTATTTTTGAAATAAATGTTGATTTTCTTCACATTTGTTTGTGATTGTCATTGATGTGATGGAAAGGCATATAATTTACATATAAATAATTTACAAAAAAATATTTAAAATTCAATTCAGTCATCAATGGCTTAGTCTGTGATGAGCACTGTTTGCGAAGCCGTTTGTATTTCAATTGAATTGACTTTTGATTTGAGTTTTGATTTCACTTTTTGTCTATATTTTGGATTTTCAAGAGATTTGTTTGAGTTGAATTCGATAGGAATGGGAGCTATTTTGTTGACGTTGTCCTCTCTTTTCTTCTGCACGAAGAAGACAAGCATTATTCCGAAGACGAGAACACCCATAAGACAGGCCACCAATACTCCGATCACATAATCAAAGCTAATTCCGGCCACAGTTCTGAGCACAACGAATGTGGACAAATGACCCGTCCAACACCCGGTCCTTTTGTTGTAGTCGATACCTAAAGGGTGGATGTCGTCCATACTCCAAGTGTTCTCATTTTCATCGAAAAAATGGCAACGAGTTATTAGATCACTTCCACCAACAGTGGCGTTACCGGTGATAGTGATGTGAAACGTCTGAAACGATTCACAAAAAATAACTCAAAAATTGTACTCAAATTCTGTAAATATTCTGTACTCACGGCTGCCTTAAAGAGACCCCGAACTGACTGTTCTTCGCCTGTGTTCGGCGCAAGTATTGCCAGCTCTAAGATTGGCGTCAATTTATGTGAATCAGATAATATCGGGAATGGGTTATCGCTCGGGTATATCGTCACAGAATATATGACTGATTGACATTCACTTCTTTGACCGCAATTCCAAAATGAACTATAATTTCGTTTCACTTCTTCACCGAAATTGATGTCCGCTTCGACAGTGGTATTGGCGTCCATTCGGGCCCTAATGTCAATGGCATTGACTTCATAGGAATGTACTATTCGTGTGACGGCGTTATCCACTTCATGGCCACCCTTTTGGCTATGGCTCGTAAACGTCACAGAAGATCCCAATGGTATCTGAAGTGCGGCCACAGATCTAATAGCTTTAAAAGTCTTTCGAATTTCTTTCATAAGTTTGTCATCATATTTAAAGTCCGATCCCTTCCGGTGCGAAGGGTTGGCAAACGCTTTCATTAGATTAAAATAAAGTGTTTTTATTGTTTCAATTTTAGGTAATGTTTTCAAAGCAATGGCTTTTTGAGTGAATTTGTGAATCAAAGACAAAATCTTTAGTTTGGTTAAAGTGTTGTCACTTTTGATCAAACCATTGCTTAGAGCGCTGTAGACAACGGAAAGGTGTCCGTCAGTGAGCACCAGATTTGGCAATTCTAAGGCATTTCTTGAATACTCGATCGAATCATTGATTGCTTTTTGGCTTAATTTATTCATAACTTCATTTGGTTTTAAGAGAACTGTTCCCAAAACAGATACCGCGGCTATAGAGTCACCGGCCGTTTGGTATCGCTTTGCGATCTTCAGTAACTCATCGATGGCTTCGGTCTCGTTATCGGTCTGTTCGACAGTCACTGACTGAGAGTAATAGAGCTGACAGTTCCCAAACTTGTCGCATACCTGTGCCCCAAATCTAATTATTTGATGGGAAAGGCGTACAGGAGTTCCAATAAATTTAATAACACTAGAAAACTGAGGCACAGATAGTGGCAATGGATTCGGAAGACTTTCATCGATTAAAAAGAGCTGATAAGTGAGTGGCGCTGAATTGGGAGGACTATTGCACCGTTCGATTATGGCTATGCTCTGAAAAGTGATTTCATTATAGAAAACAATTGAAGAATTGATTCATTTCTCACTAATTTATATTCAGTGAAGTGATCGACAATCAGTTCACACATTGACACGCTTTGGACAGCCATTAGTGACGTGTCCGCATCGCTGCAGAGGTTGTCATCATTACAAGCGATCAGTTTGAAGGCATAGACACCAAAGGCATGGATTTGGGCTTAAAGTGCAAATCAAAAAACGGTTAATGTTTTGCAAAACTGATGGAAAAGTAGTCAAAAAAGCCATTACTTGGGTGTAAATGGAGTTCTGAATGCCATTCCTCTCCTATTCGTTGGTTATTCCAATTCAAGTCAAATAAGCCATTAATTGATTCCCATTTGATTTTCTTCACGAGTTTGGACGGTCTGACGATTCCTCTCACAGTTATCGGTGTCAGCGCCGGAACCAAATGTGTGGACAGTCGGGCATTGTATGGAACCAAGTGCTTGCCATTGATATACAGGGGCCCGACAAACACTTGAGGGGCAAACCCTTCAACCACTTTCACTAAAGTATAGTCTGTTTCGGAAAACACTTTTCTGTCATTCCTGTCAAACACTTGGAGTCCAAACCAGTACTGATTATTGGGTTGAAGGGAATTCGCGTCCAATTGAAGGACAGGTTGTTTTTGTAATTCTCTATCTAAAAGTAACGGTTCATTTCTATTGATTTGATTGGAACCACCGAAATAGTGATAACAGGGTTGGGCTGTTTTACTCTCGTGACAACTCCATTGATAGACGAGATTTCGCTTTGATTTCGAGGTTTTGGACCAAAGACTAAAAGAACCGCTTTTTGAACCGATGGTTATTTTTGTGAAACTGTTGGCTATATTGGCCTTAAGGGGCGCTTTGGAGGACACGAATGTGAATCGGGCGCCACTCGACTCGTTGTATCGATGGCCTAAGAATGCATTCAGGTATATGTCGAGCGCCTGATCCGTTGGCACCGAATTGGGTGTTATCTCATATGAAATCGAATATCTTTTAGAGGAATCACTCAATGGGAACAGTATTCGAGGATCTCTTACTTTCCAGAAAAGTATTATTTTCTATATATTTGTAATAATTATTAAAATCAATGAAAATATTGAAATCATTGCTAACATACCTGTACTGGAAATACACATTCAGGGACTGAGATGTCGGCCAATAAGTGAATGTCTTCATCTGAATATAATGGCGTCGACTGCAAGAGTCGGGTGTGATATATGGACACAAAAGGACTGTCGTATTCCAGTCTAATCAATGTATGCGCCGACTCTAGTGTCTGTCCCCTGACTTCAATGAATGCCCGGAATATAAACTTATAAGGGGTTTGGTATTCGAAGAATTCTGAATCCAATATGAGATTAGTTGACTTGCCGTTGGCCTCCACGTGCTCTTTCAGCTCATTGCTGACCTTCCCTTCAATACCCCATTCAAACCTAACATTAGCCGTTCCTCTCGGGGACGAGAAGTGACCTACAAGTGCAAAAAGCCCACAGTCGGGCACTTCACTCGGGCCTGTTATGGCGATCAGTGGCTCATAGCTCCACCAACTCGGCTCTGCTGACAGTCTTCCCGCAATCGCTTCCAATTCGATGTCATTGGAGTTCGCAATCATTTGATTGTCTTCTTTTATGACATGTTTTTTGAATTTAATGTTCACTGAATTCTCTGAAATGGGTTTATCAGTCGTAATGATTAACTGTGTTTTTGTTGTCCAAAAACAACTTTTGAGTCCATAAAAACTCAAGTAATCATTGGTTTCATTCGTCAGTATTTGTTCGCAAACTATTAACTGATTTTCTGGAGAATGAGGTCTAATATAAACGGCTTTTTCAAACATTATGATTACTGCCAAACCGTCTTCAGACACATAACAATTCTGATGAGATATTTGAGGAAAGGGAGCTGTGATGTTGAGTGGAAAGGGTTTGGACAATAGATTGATGCCATCGAATGTGGGACTGATGTATAAAACTTGTGATTGAGAGCGAAGTTGTGATGGAAAGAGTGAACAGGAATTCAATCGATTCGACTCTTCAGTCAATTGCTGTGAATTGTCACTACTGTACAGGATTTTGCACCTGAAGGGGATTCCGAACAAAGAATTTGAAGAATCACTGAATTGTAAACTAATTGTTTGATTTGAATCCAAAGTCGATATACTCTTTGGGAACAATTCGCGGCCAGACATCAAATTGTAGACTAATTGACAGATAATTCATATTTAAATTACACTCAAATCAATGCAATCAAAACATACCGTTCTTTGGGTTATATGCTATCAATCGTATAAAATCCTTACGAAAAGAATTGATTGAATTCTTGATTATACCCAAACTTATTACATAACTTCCCTCTAAATATAACACAAACAAAACTTTTATATTTTATTTCAACGAAAATTTAATGTAATATTAATTTTGTATTAAATGAATGAAAAGTCATTAATGTTTTGTAACTCTCTTTCGATACGACTTTTAATAGCTTTTTCACAAATGGCTTTAATATAAAAAAACTCAAATTATATGAAATCACGCAAAATATGGCTAAATATTTCTCTTCAATTTTTTGCTAAATATTGTGAATAAAATTTGAGTGAAATTTAAAAATATTTTTGATTTTGAATCAAACATAAATTGATAGCAAATTCTTCACGAAATCATTATTTTTCACATTTACTTCAATAGTATATTATTTGAAGCAATAATTGATTGCATTTTTCTCTTTTCGAAACATATTTTTGGTATTACTCGAGAATTGATCCAAATATAAGAATAAGAATTATATTTATGGCTTTATTGCGAGAATTGGTTTATCTGTAAATGTTTTGTCAATAATTGATTCATAAGGAAAGGACTGAGAGATTGAACTTCAAATGTTTGACCAAAAAATAATCAAAAGGTAGAAAACTCTTATATTTAGACAAATCCTTCATTCAATGCCATATTTCATGAGTTTTTTTTCATAAATAAGGTTTAAACAAAATTTGAATTTTTTTCAATAAAACTTTTGATCAAAAAATGATTGAAAATATTTGCAAAAATTATTCATTTAAATCAAATGTAGAATAAAGGCATAACTGAATAACTGACCCTTTTTCAAAATGACTGAACATTCGATGGATGTCTTGTTTCTATGGATGAAAGTGACGGGAAATGACAGGACATCTCCGGTCACCTCATTTTCCAACAGACAATTCAAATCTCTGATAACGGGATGAAAATAACCCAAAAGTAAAAGCTATAAATGTTTTGAAAAATGTTAAAAATATTGAAATAATAACAAAATGTTTGCATTGAATGAACATTACTTTGGATTCGGTGTTGAGTGGAATAGCTCTGGGATTGACTGCTTTGACATTATAGCAGTTGTTCGGGTCATTACAGCCACAAATGGTCGCATCTCTGCATAGATTGTCATTAGGAATGTCATGAAATGCATGTGCAATGAGGGCCTACCGATCGCACGAACAGATATGCTTAGTGTTGCGACAGTGGCCGCACTCGTCCATCACCTGAGCGTTCTTTTCGACACATTGGCCACACATTATCGACACCCTTTCCATCCCAGGCAACCGACAGTTGTCGTTGCAGTCTATGAATTGTGATCTGTCTTTACTCGCGAGTCGACAGAAACCGCATTCGTCCCTCTCATAGGCCTGTTGTTGGGGTTGTGACAGCTCTGGTGGTATGCATAGGCCTCGACAGTCACGACTGTGCGTGACATTGATATTATTCGTGAGCGAGTCGTCTATTAAAATATTTACCGGAAATGAAGTGAAGTTTAATCAAACGATTTGTAATTAATTGATCACAAAATATCATTGAATTGTCCATACCTTCTGTCATACACCTACCGGTGCATTCGTCAACCGAAGCATTTCCTCCGCACACTCCCATACAATCGATAACGGCATCGCCAAAACATACTGTTCCCAAACAATTGGATTATATTACAATTAATGCAAAGCAAAGTAAAGGATTCATTACTTCCTTCGCAATCCTTTCCGAAATGCCTTTCGAGCCCCGTATTAGCGCCGACACAATAACCGCATTCATTGACAGTTGCATTTGAATGACCTATTATTTCACACCCTTTCGTATGTGACAAACAATTAGAGAAGTATTCAAAAGATATTTTTGTCTTTAGCCATACCTTCAGGAATAGGTATATCAAACTTAAGCTTCTTTTTGGCACAAATGACAGACAAAAGAATGAGAAGACATATCACAGTTAAATGCTTTGCAGGAATTGATTTCAATGGCATTTCATTGCAGTTATGTTTGCAAAAATTGCTTCATTTGATGGCATTAATAGCAATTCGTAATCTATTTTCAAAATTAATTTATAATTAACTTTTATTTGAATAATAATTTTTTAAACTTTAGCCCTTAATTCAAACCCCCCTTAAATTGGATTAAACCCATAATAAATTTTTTTTTACTGAAATACTGTAACAATGGTTTGACTGATAATTGAGTTCTAATGTCTTCTAACGAAAACTATTTCAAAATAATTATCTTTAAATACGAAAAGGAAACCAATTATTCGGTTGTAGTGAAAGTCAATACAGTTATCATAAAACTTATAATCATATCCCATGCCTACCATACCCTTGGCCTTTCATTGGCACCAATGGCTAACCAACTGTGAAAAATGTCTCAAAATTTTCGTTTATATTATATTTAATACAATTTTTAATAAAATTTAATTATTTGAATCAAAGATGAAATTCTATATAAAGTCATCTTTCAATCATTTTTGCCATTATTTTATCATTTATTTTGATTTTAATGCAAAATCTTTACTAAAATTTCTCAAAATTAAAAACAATTTTAGTCACAAAATAATAGATTAATGAAAATCTCGTATTTATTGAAACTTTTATATTATTTTCTAATTATATTTTACTCTTTAAATGAATTGAAATAATATCAAAGTTATTGAAACACGTATTGAATGCGTGTTTGAGTTTGAAATTCAATTATTAATCGATTATTAAACTCTAAAAACACATTTCATTGCAGACTATCATTAAAAATAATATTTAATATTAATTATTAATAGTTTGCAAATAATAAGTCGTTTTATAAAAATTTAAAAAATCTTTTTTTGAAAATTTGAGCCAAAAATATAAAATAAGTTTATCTGAAATTTCAATCATTATTAATGTTTTTGTCAAAGTTTTGACAAAATTCAATCATTTGATCAAAAGTCGAGATTTACAATAAAAAGGTTTTATTGCTTTTAATGCATTTATTCGATTAGTTTTGTCTTCATTGAAGGCTTGGATTCATTTCAAACAACATATGAATAAACAATTTGTAATAAACACAAAAATAAATTATTTTAATGTAATGTAATTTACTATAGATTTTAGACATTATATAACATATACCTTATATTTGGTGACAATTAGTTCAATGAAAATACTAATGAAATATATATTTATGTTTTTGTAATATTTATATTTCATATTATTCTCACTTAAATAAAATCAATTCAAATACTAATCAAATGAAAGATATATTTCAAATCTCTTCAAAACTCTTCACAATTTATAGCAAACATTTTTAGATATAAAAAACAGATACAAAACATAAAAATTGATTTTTATTTCTAATAAATAAACGACAAATTAATTATTTATTCAAAATATTATATTTTTATCTATTTTTTTATTTTCTTATTGTTATATAAAAAGTTCAAACGAACAAAATATCAGAATTTAATAAGAGTTTTACAAATAATTTATTCAAACTTTTCGATCAATTTTTCAAACGTTTATATGTTATAAGAATTTTAAAACATTTGTAACGAATATAATGAAAAATAATATAATTTTATATATAATTTAGTGAAAACTTACCCTTTGTTACAGGAAATATGATGTTATGCCCCTTTAGGTCAAGAATCGATTGAGTGGTGAAAAGAAAAGACAAAAAATACTGTTTTTATGTTTCCATACAATTATGAAAATAATAAATGAGTGAATCAATCAATAAATACAAAAAGTCTGTAATATTTCTCTTCAATCGACTAAACACTTATTATATGAAACAATGTTTTGAAATATAGTTTCAAAAGTTTTAGTCAAAACATATGAATAATTGTTATCATAATTAAAAAAAGGCGTTTAACTGAAATTCCGCCAAAAGTGAAGTGAAGTTGAAATGTATTGCAAATACTTTTGAATTCCTATTCTTTTTGATATTCATTCACATAATACATGAAAGACATTCACAACATAAGGACAACGAAGATATCGATCAGATATCAAATGATTACAACATATGAAGAACTCTTAATTGAAAAGACAGTAATGAAATAATTGTCTGTCCATTGATTGACAAATGATAAGTACTTTTTAAAAGTCTTTTAACACAATTGAGAACTTTATTCTAACAGTGATTCTAAGCCTAAAGCCATAAGTGAATGAAAAGCACTTTTTCACAACTGCTCTCCAAAACTACTGTATGTATTGCAGCGCTGGTGTGACACTACTGGTGCTCAATAACACAATTATAGACTATAATAGATATAAATAAAAAAAATTTATGTTTTATTAAAAAGGTATGAATTATATGCAAATCAGATCGAAATGACAGACAGTGATTGGCCAACGGCTTATTGACACTCCACTCACATTCAGTCAAATTAAGGTTCACTTCTATTATACAAAATTTTTGAAAAGTTTTCAAAATATAAAACTATTGATTTCCGTCCGGTGCTAATGGTAATGGCAATGAGTGAACCATACAGGAAGAGATATTAACTTATATGAGTAAGGGTTATGGTTACACTCTATGGACATACCTGTGCTGACATGTCAACAATTATTAAAATTTTTGTATAGCAAACAATATATACATTTATTTCATATGAATTCAAGCATTCATTTAAGGGTTCGATGTATTGAAAACTCCATTCAATTCACTCTCACTTTCTTTCCATTTCAATCATTGAAAGAATATTCAAAAAATAAAATGAATTTTCAAGTTATTTGTAAATATTATAAGCATTTAAATGTTTGATGAAATGATCAAGGGTGTCATCACCTGCACAGGTGCTTTTTATAAAGAATGTCATTGTGTTCAATGAAAACTTCAAATCAAATGCATTTCTTTCAATAGATTTTTATTTTTCATTTTTATTATAAAACACTTCAATTGCTATTAATGGAAAGTCAGGTTATATTGAGTTTTATTGAGTTATATTTCACTGGATTTTGTGAAAACATTATAAAATATACTGTAAATCAAAAGTGATTCTAATTTTAGCGAAAATTGAATTTATTGTTAGTTTTCAGTTCACTCTCTCTTTCAACGAATGCTTTCTCACTAAACACTACAAACTTTTGCTACCCTAACTGTAAGGGACCGTAAGGTTGTTGTCTTTACTACTGGTTTTACTCTTGATGTTTGATATCGCGATGACATGTCGATGACCTGAACCGAACCAACCAATCAACTGATCTAACTGTTGATCCACTCCAGGGTTCACTCATCGGATGTGTTGTTGAGTGGCTTTAATTCATGCAAACATTTTTTACGGTTTTATTTATGCTATAATTGGAGTCATATTTAGTTTTGCTCTCAATTAATGGTATTTCAATTTTTTCATAAAATGTGAGAAAATTAATAAATTTATATAAAAATTGAGTTTATTTTGAATTTTTTGTTTAAAAGTTTTTTGTGAATCGGATTAATATTTATGGAGAGCCAAAGCGTCCGGTCTTTCAGTCTTTTCCTTATTCTTATAATTTTTGGTCAAATAAATTGTTTTGCTTTCACTTCAAACTCAAAGACCAATCACTTTGTGAACAATCGCAACAGTAGTCAACCGAAAGGATGGGTAGGTTCGGGACACTTACAGTTCACACTCGACCTCTTGAGTTCGTTTGTGATGACCCAGAGCTATAATGTCAACACACGTCTCATGGAATCGTTGGTGTTCTCGCCCTTCAGCATACAGTCGGTGCTGATGGCACTCCATTTGGGGGCTCGGACTCAGACCAAACAAGAGATCGCAAACGTATTACACATTCCTCTCAATGAAAGTAATTCAACGTTTTCTAACTCTCATGAAGTGTTTGGTTCAGCCGTCAAGCAATTGCTCGAAGACAGTAATGTAGACAAATCCCTGTCCTCTGCCAATCAGATCTTCTATCAGGAAGACCTTCCGATATCCCCGACCTATTCCCTGGCGTTGGCTCACTATCACAGCTCTCAACTCAAACCAATCAATTTCGCTAAAGATTCGCAACAAGTGTTGAAAACAATCAATGAATGGGTTGAAAAGCAAACCCATGGACTCATCCAAGACTTTCTCACTTCTGCCCCTTCGCCCCTCACGTCAATGGTGGCCATCAATGCAGTTAAATACAAGGGGGACTGGCAGTACAGGTTCGACCCAACAGACACCGAACCGAATTCGTGGTTCCAGTTGACGAATGGACAGTCAGCCCGAGTGCCAATGATGGTCAGCCAAATGCCAGTCGCCTTCGCCTACAACCCAACCATTCAGACTTCAATCATCGAACTTCCCTACCGTTCCCAACGTTTGGGCCTTTTTCTATTGCTTCCCAACGAAAGCAATGGTTTATTCGGTTTATTGCGATCTCTAAACTCAACCCTTTTTACTACTTTGATCGCATCGATGCGAAAGGTGCCCAATGGGGGCGTTCACATACGAGTCCCCAAATTCTCCATCGATTCCATGCCTAAAGTGACTCAAGTCTTGCGAAACCAATTGGGAGTCAAAACTTTGTTCTCCGATTCGGCAGATCTGAGCGGAATGTTTATGAGAACTACCGGTCCTATGAATGTGGACGAACTCTTGCATAAGTCTGTGCTGAAGATCGATGAGATGGGAAGTGTTGGCGCGGCTGTCAGTACTACCAATGTCGAACGGGTCGGTGTCAGTGGTGGCGCTTATTTTGAGGCCGACCACTCTTTCCTGTTTTTCCTAATGGACAAACAGTCGGGTCTGGTATTGTTCGCCGGCATATACGCCGGTCCCCCAAATAACACCAATAACAACAAAGTTTTGTAAATTTGTTTATATTTAGTATAAAATTATAAAAGAAGTGATTTTTTCAAAAATTAAATGTCAGTAAAAAACAAACGAATGACTAGTTTTGTGATTATATTTAAAATCAATTATTTTTTTGATTTCAATCGACTTTACGGCGAAAACGCTTTAATCATAACCTGTTCTGACTGTTCGACTGTCAGGGGCTGTAAATGAATAAATAAATATTTTAATAAAATTTCCCTTCAATTAATCGTTTGTCGATATCTTACAGAAAGTAATCGTTTTGTAATGTCTTCACAAGTATTCAAATCTAATAATTCTTTTCTGATTTGCATTAAAATTGCTTTTCCGACAGAACACAAGACAGCGAAAGGTCGGGTGCCGTGAATGAGAGCTCCCACCACTCGGTCGAAGATTCTGTTGAGTCAACAAAAATGATTAATTGATTGCAAAGAGAAGACAATTGAATGGAAGACCTGATGAGTAAGTAGTGGTCGACAACACCCGCATAGAAACGGACAAACCAAGTGATGAGTGGTCTATACGTCGATAGGTTGTACTTATTGTCGATCCTATTACTACCAGTTGGACAGACAGTATTGCCATGTGCTCTAATTATGCCGTTTTTGACCAAATGGCAGTGAAGAGACTTGTCTTCTAAAGCCAAACCATTGATGAACTTCTCGTACTTTTGTCATCAAAAGTAAATCAAAGTTTGGTTTCAATTCAAATGTCTTTAAAAGTGTTTATAAATTCAAATTAAATGCAAAAACAATTACTGTTTCGATGAGAGCCGAGAAGTTTGACCTGAAGTTTGAGATCAAGTTTCTGAACAACCAATACGTGTCTTCAATCCTGTTCTCGCATTTGTTCTTATCGTCGATGAACTCTTTGACCAAAACATCGCTGATAACCAACAGATCTTTTACTTCAATCTTTTGAAACTATTTTTAAAACAAAAAACAATCAAAACATTTGATAACGAAAACAATGTCTGAACTGAAGACCTGTTTATCGATATCGACATTCAATTCATAGAACTCGAGGAAAAACATCAAAACCAAGAGTTTAGAGTCAGATGTGTTGTCGTCGATGTATAGCATTATCTCAAGTGCTCTCATCAGGTCTTTGCAATGAAGACACTGTTCAGTGACCACGAATTGATCCGTTTCTGAACTGGCATTCATTACATCCAAAAGCAATTTCCAAATGAGTTTTCGATACATTCCTGGCATTTGGAACCGATGTGTGAATGAAGACAACTTCGACAGCAGATCTGATGGCTTTTCGGCCAAAAGGATGTCCAAAGACTTTCTCTCTTCGACTCCTCTGAAGCCAACCTTTTCATAATAAAAGTATCGAAAGTTTCTGTCTTCAGACATATCGACAATTGTCTTGTTATGTGCTCTGCGATCACAACAACTCTTAGTCAATGGACTGCTTTAGTGTCATAATTGAGACAAAGATTATCTCATTATCACTGAATTCACGTCAAAAAAACCGATCAATCATTCAATTGAAACAATCGTTGTTTGCATTCATTGCGCATGACTTTAGTCAATACAATACAGGCTTTCATTGAAGTGAACTTTTATGCAAACTTTTTTTGCACATGATTTGCATCACTGACCACTGGCTTACATGACTGGCCACTGGTTCGCATGACTGGCCTTTAGTCCTGTTGACCTCTAATGCAGTAATACATTAAATGAATCAAAAATTGAGATCATTTGAGGTCACATTTGGGCAAACATTTGTAAAACGAGAACAATGTTTGAGTTGTTTTAAAGTTTAGTTTATTTGAAAAACATTTTTGTTTTCAATGTTGAAATGAGAATAATTGATGTGATATACCTGACAATGACCAAGGTCACATCATTTGAAACATTTGAAATCTAATACATTTTATCATTCGCTCAAAACAAGATAATTGTAATTGTTTTGAAGTATTTTGAACTCAATTATCTTTATTGCAAATTATCTAAACTTCACATCAAATACCTGTCAATGCATTCATACATTTAATGTTATCTTATTTTACAATAAATGCAATAAAAATGTTTTATTTTTTGTTCTAAAAAATGATTAAAACTTTTAATTTAAAAGTTAGAAAAGTTTTATTGTTTGTAGCGTTGAGTGATATCTAGTGTTGAATGCATTCAACTATTCATTAATAATGAGTTTATAACAAAATTATAAAACAATTCAAATTCAGAACATTTTATATCAAATTAAAAGTTAAATATTTTATAAATTAATGAAATTTTTTTGATTAAAATCATTGATTAAAAGTGAAAAATAAAAGCTTTTAATGAATACAACATTTGGACGTAGTTTGTGGTGAGCCCTTCACTCCTACCATACCTTCCCTTTCCTGTCCAACCATTTTACACGTGAGACACAAACAGAGGTTTAATTCAATTGATTTGGTCTTAAAGTGGTATTCATTTGAATTATCTCTCAGTGAAAGACAGACAAAATGGTTGTCCAACCACTATATAAGCCTAAGATCGTGAAGAAGAGGACCAAAAAGTTCCGAAGACATCAATCGGACAGATATCGCAAACTAAAGGTTTGTCCACTTCTTGGGTTGGATTGCAATGTCTTTAACAATGGTTTGATTTCAGCCGAATTGGAGGAAACCGAAAGGTATTGACAATAGGGTTCGCCGAAGATTTAAGGGTCAGATATTGATGCCTAACATCGGCTACGGATCAGCTAAACTGACCCGTCATATGCTTCCCAATGGCTTCCGAAAAGTTCTCGTCCATAACGTGAAGGTATTGTCCATTGAATGCCTTCTTCGGTATTGACCACAATGTCTGTCCATTAGGAACTGGAGATTTTAATGATGATGAATAGGCGCTATTGTGCAGAGATAGCACACGCCGTGTCCTCGAAGAAGCGCAAAGAGATGGTCGAAAGGGCCAAACAGTTGTCAATACGGGTGACAAACCCTAACGCGAGGGTCAGAAGTGAAGAGAATGAATAGATTTATTGAATTGTTTTGTAATAAAAATTGAATTCAATTTTCGCTTAATTTTCATTGTTTTCAAACGCTTTCAAACCCTTACCCAAAATCAAGGGTCTATTATCTAAAGTTGTTTTATCAAGGTATTAAAGGGGGTGCCATTGCATCGCAGGTGTATGTGTTTTGACTTTTGAGCCCCTTTTAAATTGTTTTGAAACCCTTTTAATGAGTAATAGTATTTGTGAAGAGTTTTTAGAAATGATTAATAGTTAAGAAAAATGTGTTTTTTGAATGAAATCCAAATGAAATGTATGTCTAATGCATAGTCAACTCCACCCCTTCCTCCCCTGACAGGGTGTGAGCCAATAGGCGATGGTTTGCCACAAGTCTGCTATAAATACAGTATTGCTATAACAGTTATACTGAAAGGAAAGGCATTTTTAGCGCCACCGCTAATGCTGTCACACATTGACTGTATATAAGGAGTGCTTTAGTGGTGGCGCTCAAACTCAGCCTAAAGAGTACATCCCTTTGAGTCTCATAGCAATAGCCTATAGGTTAAGGCCCTCAGCACTGGTATGTGTGGAAGTCCTGAGCGCTCATAAAATCAGCGCAAGTGAAGTGAATAATGGAATGAATGCTAATATAATTACAATTAAAACATTTATTTTATGATTAGTTGTTATAATATATTCACAAAAATATATTCATTTAGAAAGTGTTAACGCATTGAAGACATGCAGAGAGAGGTCTGTATTGAAGTCATGTCTATATATAAAGTATTGCTTTCGTATTCATTCAATACATTCAATGCAATCCAATACGTAATGTCTGACAAAATTACGTCCGAACACAGCGTGAGAGCAGTGTTGGAGTCTATGGCTAAGTCTATGGCTCTCACTGTAAGGCAGTTGTCATACATTGACGTAATTGTTGTGAGACATAACGTATACAAAATGCGATCGTTTTATATTACGGTCAAAATGTCTGTCAAACGTAACCAACATTTATGACCTTGAGTTCAATCCGTAGCAGATCTACCATTAAGACTATCAGCGACAACACAGACCAGTGAGAAGAAGAGCAAGAGATCAGACCATCACTCGGAGCACATCCCAGAAGACATGTCTGACGACCGAAGCGGTGATGAATCACATCCGACATCAAGTATTGAATCGATTTCTGTTTTGATCTTTTGTTTTGATTTGTTTTGATTTGAATTGATTTCAAATTATATTAAATTTGATTGAATTTGAATGAAATTTGATTTCAAGAATGAGTTACGAATGCATTGATTGTCTCATTTGAGTTGACATTGATTTGAGTCTTTGTTTTCATAACTCATTATTGTATTACTCTTTGTATGATTTCTTGAGAAACATTGAAATGAATTAAAGTTAACATTGAAAACAACTTTAGTTTCCTCGACAGGGGGTGGTCAAGGACAGGGACAGCCAGGGGAACAGGAGTTGGCCACCAAAATGCTTCAGATCCAACACAAGAGGTTCTATCTGGACGTCAAGCAGAACCGAAGGGGGCGTTTCATCAAAGTGGCCGAGGTGGTCATTGGACACACTCTTCAGCTGTAATAACCCTTTTGTCCATCAATAGGTCGGCGCCGCCGGACGGAAGAGTCGATTACTGCTGGCGATGTCGACTGCGGCTGAGTTTAGAGACCATTTGACTGCTTTTAGTGAACTTTACGCCTCTTTGGGTACGAATTGATGCGAATTAAGGGTTATTTTGACATTTATTTACCCAAACGACAGGTCCGCCCAATCCCGACAACCTTCCAGAAGATGGCAAACTCAAGTCCGAAGTTATGGTCAAAGATAACCGAAGATATTATTTGGATTTGAAAGAGAACAATAGGGGAAGGTTTTTAAGAGTGAGTCTACCGTTCCCTTCGTTAACCATTTGCCAAATTCTCACGAATTGTGTTTCAATTGACGACAGGTTTCGCAAACGATTTCAAGAGGAGGTCCGCGTTCGCAGATTGCGATACCAGCGCAGGGAATGATTGAGTTCAGGGATGCGTTAACGGATCTGTTAGAAGAATTTGGAACCGATGATGGAGGTCGGGAGGATAATACCGGTTCAAGTAGTAGTCATTGTTTTGTTTTATTTCATAGCGTTTTCACTCATTCTTTGTTTTGAAACAAATTTACATAAAATTGAATTCATTTAAAAATGTTTTTATTAAATGGTTTATAGGTTTTAAGGGGGAGTTACCCGAAGGCCGACACATGAGAATCGACAACAAAAAGTTTTACTTCGATATCGGACAGAACAACTTAGGCATATATATGCGCATCTCTGAGGTAAGGCTGACCGCCAATCGCACCCATAGCTAATCTAATGCCATGTTTAGGTGAAGAGTAACTTCCGGTCGTCGATAACCATTCCAGAGAAGTCTTGGGCGAGATTTAGGGATGTGTTTAGCGATTATGTCGACAAAACCAATGAAGTGGTAGACAAACCTTCGGGTGCGACAAATAGTGGTTCACAGAGTGGTGGCGACACAGGCGGTTCCACTCAGGCTAGTGCTGGAGCGGTGACTGGAGGTGGAGGTGTAACCAGTATTACATCGAAATGAAATTTAGTTTTCGCTTAGTTTCAATGAATGGTCGAATAGAGTATTGAAAAAGAGTAATGTTTTAAGACTTAGTTGTTATGTATGTATGTATTGATGGATGGATTCAATGAAATCCAAACACAATCCATAAATATATATATTATTTAATTAAACAAATTATATATATATATAAAACTATATATATATTTAAAGTTTAATTATTTGTGAGCTTTTGATAAAAATTAATACAAAAAACAAAACAAATGCCAACAAATTGTTTCACTATTATTACCATTAATTGTAAAATAGTGTAAATTACAAAACAATACACGAAAACAATGATTCAAAAAGTGAATACAAATCGAAATGTTATATAAAAAGTAGTTTCGAAACACAATTTGTTTGCACTAAATGTACGAAAAAGACCCTAAATATTGTGCAAATGTTGGATGAGTTGATGACAACCCTTAACACTGCCATTGAATTTGAATTATTGACAAAACGAATGTTTTGCAGAATATTGTAATCATTGAGTGTTTTTGAATGTTATTAATTGCTATTAATTGCTTGTTTCAAAGCCCGGTGTCATTCAGTTTCTCTCAATTCAACGACAATTCATTATTTCCGAACATTTTATTTATAGCTATTATTATATAATTACTATTTTAATCTAAACCCCACACAACTACCGGTGCGCCTCTTGTCCAGGTCTGGGAAAGGCTCTAAAAAACTGATTTAGTGATAAATATTAAAATTAATTTTATTTTACAAAAAAATACATAAAATACAAAACAAATGACAAAACGATTTGTTGTAAAAACTCAAAATCAGTTCTTTATATGAAATGTATGTAATATTTAATATTTTTGTTTTAACCCTTAAATTGAAAGAAACAGTTATGTTATGAATAGTTTGAATGAAAAAACAAAATTCTGTATAAAACTAAAGGAATGGCGTTTTTCCTCATTGAAAGCCATCTCTTTAGCAAGTGTTTGAATGACATAAACGTTAAAAATTCTGTTAAATCTATATTACAATTAGGAATATATTGAAAATTCTTTTATATATAATATAAATATATAATATATTATTATTACTATATTATTATTGATTTCATTCATCTTTATTTCAATTTCAAATCAATCCATTAGTTAAATATTGCACGAAAAAAACAAAACGGTTTTTCAAAAACAATTTCATTCATAATTTGATTTTAAATATAATTTTATGTTTTCTTTACATTCACTTCAATTGAAAAATATTAAACAAAAAAATCTTTTTTTTTCAATTTATATTTTGTGCTTAAAATTAAAATTATATTTTAATTGTATTTTCATTTTAACTGAATTTTAAAAAGATTTTTGACTGAAGACTAAATGCAATGAATAAAACAAAACAAATATAAGGCTCTAATGAATGGGTGTTTCAAATGTAAATCTATTGTAAATCTATTATTATTTATAAAACTCATAACTTGTTTAATATTGTTATTATTCCCTATCTTTTGGTTTTAATTTCCTTTGATTTTATTTTTTTAATACAAAATATAAAACTCAAAAAATATTGGCGAAAAAATCCGATTAAATGATAAAAATTTTTGTGACAAAAAGTAAAGAATATATTAAGGAATATATACTTTAAAGACAACTTTCACTGCCATTAATGTACAGAATGTGACAGAAAACTGATTGTTATTCTCATAATATTCGCTAATGTTATGAAAAATCTAAAAAACAGATGAAAACTAAATTTATGACTAAATTGTTTGAAAAAAATGTTTACTGAACTCTGAACTCAATTATGTATTGATTTATTGAATGGCATTTTGTGCTCTAAATCGATCAGAGGTTTAATAACTTATTAAATATGTTGTAAACAAAAAACAAAAATTATTTATTAATTTTAACAAAACTTTATTTGCATTTCATTTTCAAAACAAAATTTCATTCATTTTAACAAAACTTTTTCAAATGAATTTTGAATGCAATGAAACTTTTTAGATATAATACAGTCTTTTGAAGAGTGCATGGGTTGGGGCGGGTGTGGGGGTCGGTGAGTGATGAGGTGATGAAGACATCAAATGGTGATTACGTTTGATGTGAAAGGTGTCATAATATGACTTAAGCCCTAACCCCTAACCACTTGCCACACATCCAGTGGCACCCAATAGACGTTCACAAATTATACAGTGTTTACAACTTTGAATGTGAATCAGGTATTGAAAGTATGACCCAAAGAGAGCACAGTTATATAGCGAGAGCCCGAACCGATCGATACAGCGCTAGCGATACACAAACTTATGCCTCAATTTCCAGGCATTGCATAAAAGTAGGTCAAAAGCAAAAGGGGTTTTCTCAGGGCTTCAGCACTTGGTTTAACTTTCATTTCACTCACTTTCACAACTCTTCACTTTTATTAATCACTCTCTCTTTGCCTCTCTCTCTCTCTCTCTCTCTCGCTCTCTCTTACTCTTCTCTCTCTCTCTCTTTGCCTCTCTCTCTCTCTCTCTTTGCCTCTCTCTCTCTCTCTCTCTCTCTCGCTCTCTCTTACTCTTCTCTCTCTCTCTCTTTGCCTCTCTCCCTCTCTCTCTCTCTTT
>JAQIXR010000207.1:0-40451 GCA_034700825.1 Quadroppia sp. Gr-Ori-00064 | reverse complement strand
GTCTTCGGAACAATCGATGGACAAACAAACGGCCCTTTTTAGGGCCAATACATCCATGGCTTTAATGGACAGACATTATCTCATTTGCCATTCCTTTCATTTAGACCTCATTTTGTAATAATTATTTCAATAAATATTTAATTTATTTAATATTTTTGTAATACTTTTTTGCGCCAAAAAATGAGTTGAAATTTAATGGACGTAATGTTTGGACGAGTTTTGGGTTTGTTGTGAAAAGCATTGCATTTCTTGTGAATTAGTTTTTGATTTAATCCAAAGAAATGTCTCTTTTGTATCGATTTGTAACCAATTTCTCAGATTTTGTTAACATTCATGTCTTGGGATTCACTAGAAGTAAGTCTTGAAATGGTTTTCATTTTCAGTATTTATTTCTGTTGTCTTTCAATCAAAAGTGAATCCAATGTTTGTATTGAATATCTCAAGACAATTGAATCCAATGTTCAATGAAAACAATAAGTCATTAATTGATGACATTATGACAAATGGAGTCCTTTTGGCGACACAGAAGAAGAGGAGAACTGTTGAGAAAAGACTTGTGCGAAGGTTTGGTCACGAGAAGTACCCAAACGACTGTGCGATGATTAGACCCAAACATAATGTGATCTCTTGTGACCATTGCGGACATTATCACGAATTGCATACAATTTGTGGCAATTGCTATAAACGAGTCAAAGAAGAAACCAATTTAATTGTCGATGAGATTAAGAAACGTTTCAATTGTTGGGAACCGATTGAAGAAGAGGTTGAGGTTAAGTACAAGAATGACAACAGAGCTGACAATGAGATGAGACACAAAGCCAAAGCCATTGTGGAAATGGATCGACAAAGACCTGAATGGTTTGCAAAGAATCTTATGTCCAAATCGACGGGCAATAAATGGATTGAAAGCAATCCTATTGTCAAAGAAGAAGAACCAAAAGTCATATAAAATATTGTTTTTCATTTGTTTAATAGATTTTGATTTAATTCAAAGAATAATTGAATTGAAAATAGATTTGTATTAATAATTATATTATAATTAAAGACTGTCTCAAAGGCCACGAATTGTTGAGATCTGTTAGAAGTAATTAATTTGATAACAATTGTCTTCATTTATGACATGATATGAAGTGAATGTAAGTTTGATTATAATATCAATGTTTAGGCACTTATTATAAGTCATAACTGAGTCAACGATTAGTAAGAATTGCACAAAAGTCACAAAATATTAAATAATATTTGAAAAGAAAAACTAATTATAACTTAAAGAACACTTCTATAGAAAAAGGAAAGGATTTCATGAAAACTAATGATAAGTAATTTGTAGTGAAATTTGTGTCGAGTTTTATGTCTTCTATCTATGGAAAGGCTCCGTATCCGTGATATTCTTCTGGAGGTCGGTTACCATATTTGGCCCTTCGAATGGCAGTCAATTTCTCCCTGGCCTCCACGAGCTCCCGTTCCTTCTTCAATATCTCTTCGCGCGCAACGATTTCCTGTGCTATTCCGGGAACTCGTCTTTTGCTGATAATAATGCTCTGTTCCTCGTCGTGTTCGATGGCCTGTTGTGCAGATCGGACCAAATTGTCAGTTGCTTTCTTGACAGCATTTCCTGCTATTTGGAGTCTTTGCATCGACTGTGAGTCCGAATCGGCCTTCACTTTACAGGCCACCAATAACTGTGCTGTAGATCCGGCCACTTGTTTGGCAGCGGATATTAGCTTCTCTTCAGACGCCTGTCCCTGAACTAAGGCATTCGCCGCTTCCACTAAGCTATGGGTGGCTGCGGCCACATGTCTGGCAGCAGATATTAGGCCATCAGACCACTGGCCATCATCTGAGGCATACAGAGGCTGACCTTCTACCTTTCCTGTCAATACAAGCTCTCTTTGTGCGGCTGAGGCAGCCCTGACCAGTGCAGCCGTGGCCACAGTTATCGATTTCGCCGCTTCTAAAATCATTTCATCGAAGTTCATCTCTTCGTGCGGTAACTGAAGAATACATTTGGTATTAATGTTTGATTTGTCGATAGAGTCAAAGAAATCAATGAATGCCTCAAAGGTAGAGCTGTTTATGTCATTGGATTCGAGTATATGTCTGATCCTCGGTTGATGTCATGACCACAACCAAGAATATCAAACATATCTCCAATATATGACACATTCAAAGGTCAACAAAAGTCACAACAAATCACTTACTTTAATGCTTGTTCGCCGGGGCTGAAGAGATGCCAACTTTTTGGCGGCGGCGTCGATAGAGGAGGCGGCGCCCAAAAGCTCGTTTTCAGCTATGACTGTGGGGTCGTCGGGATCGACCCAATCCGACCCCTTCAAGAGTTCAGCGCTACTGACAATCTCTGTGACCGCTGTGGCGATCGTTCGCGACATTATCACCAATTGATTTCTTACATCACTTCCAGGCGTCGATCTATTTATGGTCTGATGAACCATTTGTAAGAGTTCTCTGTAATGAATGGCACAACCCCTGCCCGACTCTAGCACTCGAGAGCGCAAATCGTGTGTTTCGGCTGAATTGGCCGCGGCTTTAGTTGTGATCAAGAGGTCATATATAGCTTTTCGACCCATATTTGCAGCAACGATGACGTCGTCCTGTTTACCACTTGTTCCGGCGGCCACGGCCTTAGCGGTGGCCAATGTCACGGGTTTTGTGACACGAACCAAGTCTTCAGGCGTTGCTTTCCTAACGGTTGGCATTTCTCCAGAATCGAAAGCTCTGATCTCTTGTCCAATGGCTTCTATTGTGGATTCAAGGGCTCGGGTACCTCTTTGGTGCTCATCCTCAACAGTCTTCACTGTTTTAAGAAGTGATGTCACGTTTGTTACCATAACCTGAAAGACATTTTATGAACATTTTGAACGAAGGAAAACAAGCCATACTTTCGCCGATTCCTTTAAGTACATCATAGCCGGGTCGTTAATGCTCTTTCCCGATGCAGTCTTCGTCGCACCGATCAGATCTCCGAGAGCTGTGGCCACATCTTTGACAGCATTCAACAGCAATACCTGTGCCTCAGAGTTGGTCGACCCCAAAGACGCGGCGCCCAATTTGACCACTTCTGATAATTGCATTATAGTCGTGACGGCGTTTTGTGCGGCGACGGCTAACTGTTCCTGACTCGAAGCCGCGCCGGCAACCAATGTCTTAGTGTCCTCTACCAGTGCTTTAGCGGTCTTGAGGATAGCCTCCCTGTGATCGGCAAACGTCTCATTTTCATTGTCGGCGTTCAAAGTGCCCGAAGCGGCGAACATAATAGTCGTGTCCAAATCACCTATAATTCCACTAACAGTTGAGGCGGCGTTAATACAGGCCTGAGTTCCGCGGGAACCGGCCTGTAGTGCAGCCAAAACATATGACACCTTTTCTGAGACATTTTTTGCGTTTTCAGTCAAATCTCTTTGACTATAAGTGTCTCCCGGATTGGCCTGACATTGACCGGCGCTTTTGGTAATGTCAATACAAGCCGTTCCCAACTCCTGAACACTGGCTTTAATTCGCGTTGCGATCTATTGGTCAGGGATTGGATGTTATGTACAAAATGTGGAAAATAGAAAGACATATTACAACTGACCTCAACATTACTCGTGGCGCCGACCACTCCGTTCACATCGTTGGCCAGATTTGCGTAATTGTGGGACAGATTGGCAGCTAATGGTCCCAAATGTGATACCTGTGCCGTTGATTTGCCGACCTTTGCATACAATAGAGTTAAACAGTAATGCAAATGAAGGGAAAGGCATACATACCATGTCCTGTGCGATTCGGGCTATTTCTTTGGCACAGTTAACCATTCGTGTTTGATAGTCAACATAAGTGGAAGCACCGGACGGTAGAGTAGAGACCGATGAATATGAATAATGTCTTTCATCTATTTTTGTTATTGACTTTGTTATCGACTCAATAATACCCGACACCTGACCGGCCTCTGTGGCCGCGGACTCTAAAGTATGGAGTAAGTCGTGAAGCGCTTCCTTCATGGCATCACTCGAGTCATCGATCTCTGCGTGAACTGAAGAAGCCTTTGAATTACCCCCGCATTCTTTAACTGAATAAACCAATTGAAGGGCACATTCGGTGACTGTCTTTGTTTGGTCTAAAATAATCATTTGTTGCTTAGAGTTCTGGGTCTTTGAGGCACAGCCGATGGCGTTCTGCACCAGAGGATCAAAATATGAGACGAGTTGTGTCACCGAATGGCCTAACTTTTCGGCTTCTGCTTTGCCAGACATTCTGACGGCGTCGATATGTTCGTAGATCTCAGTGGCCGAAGCACTGGTAGCTTCTCTGAAACCCTTGAGTGTGTTGTCCTGACGGGACTCCAAGTTCTGACTAATGATATTGAGTGACGACTGGTCTAACTCTCGGATACATCCACTCAACCTCTCAACGGCTTCATCGCATTCCCGCTGTCCAGGAGAGGCGTCTTTGATGGAAGTGACCAAACGTTTGATAGAATCGCTGACATTCTTGCTATGATTGGCCAGTGTTTGCCAACCGGGCGGGTCTTTCGGGTTGAGTGCCAGTGATTTTGCAGCGATAATCATATTACAGGACGAGTCGATTATAGCCTTTCCATAAGAAGTGATCGGTTCTTGAGAAGAACGGGCTTTGGAACTGATTTTGGCGGGTATGGGCGCAAAGTCTGGAGAACCTGCGAATATCGTTAGGTTGTCGACCGCATCCAAAAGTGGTTTCGTCGCTTCGGCACAGTTTTGGCGGTTGTGATCAGAGTCCGGATTCTGATCCAAAGCTTTGATCTCTTTGACTAAACTCGCCGTCGCATTGGCCACGTCTTTGGCCGACTGCACGAAATGGCGTTTTGCGACTGGATTTGAGGTCTTAGAGGACGCGACGCGACATGAGTTGCAGAGCGCAGACGTATGTTTGGCAATGACTGTCGCAGCCGATAGGATCTGCTGCTGATTACTGGAACGGGTGGACAACTGATGACATGCCGATTGAATCGCTTCACTGGCCTTATGGAAGGCATTCAAGTCGACCAGACCTGCTCTTCCGGCAACACTGGATGGGTCTGAGGCCCCAACCAGATATGCCGCCTGTGCCGACCCTTCCAGTAAACCACAGATGGAATCAGAGGCCTCTTTGACGGAGTGTCCGAACTCCGAGTGTTCGTTCTTTTTGGCGTGATTTGCGATTCCTGTCATTGCGTCCCCGAGTCGTCGACTCCTTTCCGTTACGGTTTCCAAACATTCAAAATAAGTCGAATCATTGATCGGTTCCGACGGCTGTTCGAGCAATGATCTCATCATTTGTATGTTACGAATCGCAGAATCGCATTCCTTTTGTCCCGGAGCTGAAGAACTGCAGACATTGATTAAATTATTGATGCTTTCTGTCACAGATCGGGCAGAAGATCCCAATTGGTTTCGAGCGTTTGGAGCGTTCGGATCGACTGACACAGATTTGGCCGAAACCAATAGTTTGCTCGAACTCATCGATAGTGTCTTAAGACTCGATAGCATTTGTGATCTGTTGTCGTAGTCACGGGTCTGACCGGCGATCTCAAGACCACAATCAAAGAGTTGAGTGAATGCAGAACTGAATTGTTTCGATGAATTGGCCAGGGCACTCGGGCTACGGGATCCATCGATCACATCACCGGTCGCTTCGTTCAGTTTTGTGGCCGCAATCGTGAGATTGTTCTGTAATTCTGTGTACGTCTTGTGACTAATCGGCAGATCTTTGCCAATGAGTTGAGTGGCGTCTGTTATGCATCGGATCGAGTCGTCGACGTCTTTTTGTCCGGGAAGACAATTAACGCAATTGTTTAGAGAATTCGATACACTTTTAGCCACTTGTGTGAGCCGTTGCTGTCGTTCTCTGTCATGAGGGTTATGAAGAGCCCATTTGGTCTCTTCGAACAAAAGAATAGACTTCTCTAAAACATCCCTCGCGTTATCAATGACTCTCATTTGAACGTCTCGTTCGACTGAAGTCGCGGCCACTCCTCTCACAGCACTCGTAAGGTTTCTCAAGGCATTGGAGACATCCCTTCCCGCATGACCCGTGAAGTTCTCGTTTCCCTGTGAGGCGGCCGTCAAGAGTTGAGCCATTGAAGAGCCAACGGATTTACAGGTAGTGTTCAATTGTGAGGAACAGTATTCGATGTTCTCTCCGGGAAGTGGTTTCAGGTGGTAATTTATGGCCGCTTTTCGACATTCCGCTAATTCTCGATCCAATTCTCGGATGGAATCGATGGCGGCGTCGATTTCCATCGAAGAACTACAGGCTTCCTGTGCTTTGGCTAAATGTGAGCGCAATTCTGTCAGCGCTTCCGCTAATTGTTGTGACGATTGTGTCAATTGAATGCTCGACGACTGGTCAGTAATGGTCGGAATCGCTGACTTTGAAGTCAAAACCATTCTTTGGGCCGGAGTTATAAATAGATCGCAAGCATTGATCAGTTGTAACTGTTTTGAGGAATTGTCGGCTTCTGATTGAGTGCCTCTAATTCCCTGAACCACTTTTGGTATGATATCAGACACTTCTCTACAGATTTGATTCAATTCTTCCTGAATGACATCATTGCTATTATAAGGAGCACATCCATGCGCTGCCGCAATGTTCTGTGTGGCCATTGCTGTCGCGTGCTTTGCCGTCGACTCCAATCGTGTGATAACTTTCCTCTTAAGTGCATTACTCGCGGCACTATTGGTTGCATTCCTCAGGTCTTCGGCCGCCCTCTTAAGCGCCGCCTGAGAGTCAGAGTCGTGTGGGTTCGTCGCACAGCCTTTGGCCGCTTCCACCAGTCTTGAGGTCGCGTCGGCTAATACTTTAGCTGCAGATAACAAACGCTTTTGTAGATCAGAATCTGGTTGTGTCTCTGCCTGGCCTTTGATGTTATGAATGAGCTGAGCCGTCGCCTGCGCTAAGATCTTGGCCTGTCTTACCATTTCAGTTGCGTCACCCGTACTGCTAAACAATCGGTCGGTCGCATCAAGAATAGTGTCAACAGCGCCGTCGTGTTCGGTCGTTCTACGGCCTCTGTTATCACTCAAACTTCTCACGTGATTCAAGAGGTTATTCAAGGCTTGGGTGACATCCGAGGCCGCGCCCTTCAGGTCCCCAATGAGTCGTTCGTTCGGACACGAGTCCTGACAGACTCTAACGATATTCTCAACAGCTTTGGCCACTTCTTTGGCGGCTTCGATCATCTGGTACTGACAATTGGGATTACTAATAGTGGGCGCAACCACTTTAGCGCAGGCAACCAGTTGTGAAGTGGCCAGGGCGCATTGGGTGGCAGAACTTATGACACGGTTTTGCGCCACCGGATCGTCACAATGTGAGGCCACGTCTTTAGCCTTGAGGACCAGATTCGCGGCCGCATTGGCCACAGGTTTGGATAAACTCAAGAGCAGATCCGCGGCCTCTCTGTCGTATTCGTCTTCTTCGCCGATAGTGTACAACAAATTAGTGGTCGCTTCACCTACTTTGGACGCGGCGTTTAATAAGCTCTGACGGGGGGCACGATTGGAGGGTTCGGCGGCTTTGAGAAGTTCCGAAAAGGCACTGCAAAGGTTCCGGGTGGCGTCTATCAGTTTTTCCCCCTTGTCGTCGTCGTCCATAAGAGCCGCAATCACTTTCACGTCTCGAGACATTTCTGGCAAATTAGTACTAATCGTATGAATGGCTGCTCCGAGAGCCGGGTGGTCGACCTCTTCCTCCGGAACAGATGTTAATGTAATCACTTGAGCCGTCGCTGCATTCAGTGCAGCCATTTGTGAAGAAACGGTTTCTCTTTTGACATCCAATTGATTCTGTTTCCATCCGAAGTCCGGCCCGTATTCAGGAATTCTTGCCTTAGTTTCCAGTTCTTTGAGTGCCTTCAGCACTGCCTCCTGACCCACACCTATCGTCCCGAGTAGAGCTCTTTGTGGTTCAGAGAGTCCAGTTTGAAGATATTTGGGATGTTGTGCAGCCATAATAGGGGACTGCTGTACCGGTGCCTGACTTTGAATAGACGTGAGCTGTTGTTCAGGCATTTCCTTCATGTTTATGGTTTGCGGACCATTGGTTCCGGGCCTTATAATGCCTGGAATGGCCAAGTCTTCTATAATAGGCTTGGATGGCTTCTGGCCGGGTTGGTGCTGAAGAATGGTTGCCTTTGACGGTGATATGCTGTCCTCAACCATAGTCGAGCCCTCGTCCCCTTCAATGCCAAAGTGATCCTTCGCTTTCTTTCGACGCAAAATGATATCAATGTATCCGGCGATCAATTGTGAGATCTGTTCGCCTTCTGTGGTCTGAACTGAATAATAAGAATCGGAATAATCCCCGAAATCGAGTGTAAAGCTGTTGGGAGAGGCGGCCCAGCGCTTGACTGTAGTCAATGGCCAGGTCTTCATTTTTTCTTTTGTCTTCTCATCCAATCGAAGAACACTCTCTTTCGTGACGCCCAACAGTCGAGGAACTAATTTGTTCTTTCCTTTCATTTTTTCTTTGACCAAAAAGAAGGTCACGCCGTATGTGCTCAGAGAACGGGCCATAACTACATACTTGACCTTTGCCTCGAGCTCTGACTCTCCGATATGTGTCCGGAATTGACTCAAAATCTTCTTCTCTATTGCTTTATCTCTTCGAACGTAATCTTTTGGCAGAAACTCTTTGAGGTCAAG
The DNA here is from genome assembly GCA_034700825.1 of Quadroppia sp. Gr-Ori-00064. Lineage (NCBI taxonomy): Eukaryota > Metazoa > Arthropoda > Arachnida > Sarcoptiformes > Quadroppiidae > Quadroppia > Quadroppia sp. Gr-Ori-00064. The sequence continues at coordinate 31,794 of JAQIXR010000207.1, read as the reverse complement.
AAATCCCGGTTTGTGTTTGTTTTCGGCATAGTCTCCGAATTGGATCTGGCATTGAATGCCAGCGAAATGGCACGACTCGTCCAGAGTGACCGGATGTGTGCCCGCTATTATTGCATCCCTGGCCTGAACGTACAATAGGTTCAGTTGCACCGGATCTCGAGAATCGATGTTTTGATCGGAGAAAAAGAACTTTCTTCGAAGAAGAAGTGTTTCTTCTTCATCAATACCCTGTTCTCTCAATGTCTTCGAGTGGTCGACCCAATTAAGGTCGTCGTCTGTCTTCAATTTTTTCTTCAACTGTTCCATCTTTGAGTCTAAAGTCTTGTCTTTATCTTTATTTTTTCGATTCAAAGTTAGAGTTCCAGTAGAAGAGAGGGTCCCGTGACTGAACTCTTCCGGAAAGTCTCTGACCAGAGAGTATTCGTCATGATTTGTGATACCTTTCCATGGATTCAATCAATAATACTCTCAAAAGAAATAATGAAAATCTAAATGAATACCAATTTTAGTGCAGATAACGACCATAAGGTTGGAGACGGGCTGACTGTCATCGACCAGAACCGTCTTAACTGATCCGTCGAGCATCCGGACCCTAAGAGTTCTCATTTTTCTTCTATATTCAAGTAAATCCTACGACAAAAATATAGACAAATGTATTGAATTAATTGAATAAATGGACTGAAGTTTAAGGGAAGGAATACGTCGATAGTTGAGGGCATCCGAACCCTATGCTAAGTGTTTGCGCATCTTCTCTATCATAGCATAAAAATCAATAGTTTTTCATAACTTTGAGCCAATGAGGACTGAGTTGTCCGACAGAGCAAAACAAAACCAATTATTGAATTGATTTGTAATCTCTTAAACAAAAATTCTATACAATTCTCATCCTCTGAATAAATGGTATTTATTTCCGAAACTGTTTTACAATTAATCACAACTCAAATCAATTCAATACTCACTCCGTTTCTCAGCAAATAGTACTCCAGAGAACGGCCCGGTTCTAACCAAACGCCTTTCTTTGGGTCCTCGTCTGTCAGGAATAGGCCATAGTCTTTGGCTATAGCAATAGATCCGGAATCAATCAATTAGTGTATTGATAAATAAGTATATAGGATATGACTGTCCATACGTTGTCCGAAATTGGCTTCGCTTATCTTGTCTTTGATGAGACGACAGGCGTCGTAAACCATGACTGAGGGCTCGAATTGCATCGTTTTGACCACATTCTTGTCGGCGACACTTATTTTCAGAGAAAGTGTTGCCATTTTGGACCGTCTTATCTCAACTCAATAGTACTGTTCCTATGGTTTGGTCAGACCTAACGATGCCATCGATTCATAAATAAGAGAATAAGTTAAGCAATAAATATATTTTCGATTGAGATATAGTTAGGAGTTATTGAGTCCCAAACATAGCTCTGGTCTTAATAAACACAAACTATAGCTTTGATTGTTTGCAGCGATAGTGAAATGTCATTCAATTGTAGTTTTATTGCCATTTGTTTAACAATGTTTGGATAACTGTCCACAACTTGTGCACAAACATCATCGGCTGACTCAGGGATCACATTACCAACCGATAGACTGTTTTTATATAACTTTTATTATAAATTTGATTTATTTTCCTCTTTTTCTCCCTATTGTATAATCTAATCAAAACGAACGACGCTTTTCATAACTGTGCGAGAGTTGTATGTATTGAAACTGAAGGACCGGAAGATTCAAAGTCATCCCATCCCTACTCTATCCCAACCGGCACTCAATTGAATTATAAGTTTTGAACACAATATTCAAAGACAATCATTAGTGTAATTGACTTTAAAATTAAAATATCATTTAGTGATCAATAGATGTCTGACTCAAAGGGGGCTTTATTTTCACATTAATCCATAGCTTTTCACAAATAGTTGCGAAAACTTTTTCAAAAAAAAGTACCAAAAGTTTATAATTGAAATTGAATTTCAATTGATTTAAGAATTGAATAAATCATTAGAAAAAAGGTGGTAATAATTGAGGGGATTATTTGACTTAAAAAGATAGAGAAGAGATAGAAGAGATAGCGTGGGATTCACTTCCTATTATAGCCTAAACCTAAAGCCATATAAAGTCACAATCGCTTAAACCTTCGATCAAATCATTACTACAAATATTACTAAAAAACTTTTTCATTCATAATATTTTTTAACGTAAATATATATTTATAAACATTGATGTGTGGGCCGAACCCTCAGCCCACAGACCCCCAAACAAATCATTGACTGTTTTTTGCAAACATTTAATTGAAAATCAAATTTATTTATAACTGAATACAAAGTTTTGTCGGATTTCCTATTCGTATAAAATGTTTTTTAAAGCCCGGCTTTCAGTGCATTCGGATATTATTGGTATGACTTGTATTGAAATACTATTGAAAATAATATCAATACTCAAAACGATAGTCAAATCTGTCACTAATTTGTGACAAAAATACCACAAAACAAGAAGACAAACAAAAACTAATTGAGACTAACATTACATTCAAAATAAAACAATTTTTACTCAATGTTTAAGTCATTTTTAAGACAATTAATTGTCAACAATAATTACAAACATATTTTGTGATAAAAATAGACTTTTATTTACGGAAAAAATCACGAAAAGGGGCTAAAAAATGGTTAATAATAAGTTTTTATTCGAGATTTGTTTTTTAGTAAAAGGGGTTCATATTTGTGGTCAACGCTATAAACAGTTTGTTTTCAATGAGTTTTACCGAAAAGTTATTTACTTTGGATCTCATCTGAGATTATTTTTGCATTTTTTGCTCATTGAATGAAATATTTTCAAAACAAAAGTTTGTAATCAAATGAAACAATTGAAAAACCGTACCTTTTGTCCAACAGCTGACCCTTCACTCCAATTGTTGTTTGTTTATTAACGTTAATCCAATGTCAGCACTGAATGACTGAATCACGAATTGAGTGATGTTTTGAATGCCTTTTGATTGCAACACAAATGCACTTCTATTGCACTCTAGCGAACACTTTCTGCCTGTGCTCTGCCTCTGCTCTCCAGTCCTCTCCTCTGCCTCTGCTCTCATACATTGCAATACAACTGTGTGGTGCCTGTAGTGGGAGTGGGAGTTGTATTGAGACATCGCATAGGGAAAGCAATGTCAGCCCAACCAATACCAGTGCTCTCAAAGATGTTTTATTTGTCTAACTTTTTAACTATTAATATAAGTCTATTCGAAGTTTGTCTCATAAATGGTCAACAAATCAATGTCTGACCAGTTATTAGGTCTGAAAAATGTGGACAAAAGTTGTGAAAAAGTTTACCATAGGTTGAGCTCAGGGATCAAAAGTTTGAGATTTGTTTTGAATATAACTCTAATAAACATTAAATTGACTGAAATATTACGAAATGCTAAGCACTGATAGCGTTGGCAGATCTCCCCGTGCGATGCCTCGGCCCCTCCCAACCCCGCCCCCTGCAAACTTGAACTGATGGCCCGTACAGTGGATGCTATGATAACATAATACCCTTAACAGAGTCTCAGTCACACCCTTGCACTCAAACATGGCGTTTAAGACTGGGATCCAATGACGTCATGAGAGACCAAAAGTTTTTATAGTGAAGTCTAAACTAACCGATAGTTTGGTATTGTCTGCGTTTAGGGCACCGGTAGTTAAAACATTGGCGAAGTGAGTTTTGGTGCAGGTGTTGGCGATTGGGATCAGATTGTGTTGAGCACAAGTAGCCTAACTATGAGCCTAAACCTGACACCAACTCAGCAAAAGGGGGACAAACCATATATAGACATATATGAGGTTTGACTGTTTGGCACAAAACAGACAATCGTTTCGACACACATTCGGTTCATTCAAATCCATTCACTCTTTGGCCCCAATTTGTGTCTCAATGTCTTCTTTGGTCTAAGAGTTCATTCATTTAATTCAATTTAAATGAATTAATATTTCTTAACAATATTTGTAAATCAATTGTAATTTGCAGTCAATTATGTCATAAGAGTTTATGTCATTCAATGGCAATAGTTTTGGATTGACTTTAATTATATTAAGTGATCCAAACAATGTCTCAGCTATTGTTCCATTGGATCCAATGCTCAATCACGACATCCATACAAGCCTTCAATCCCTTCAATGAATACATTTTATCCCAAATATATTAATGCATATATTCTTTCTCTCCCTCTTCTCTCTTCTCCCTTTTCTCCCTTTCCTCTTCTCCATCAAAGCCTCTATTACTTAACTGTCTGCACTGTCTGTGCAGTTGAGTGCTAAGACTGGTAGGACTGGTAGGCCTGGTATGTCACAGAACATCGCAGGACTACTGCATCCCTCACTTTGTCTGTCTTTCAATGCATTTCTGGCATTCATTCACTAAAAAGACATAACATTTCCGGACAATACATATTGCGAGAGAGATGTGGGGATGGAATGGGATGGAATGGGATGTTATGGTTATAGCTATGAGTTTGTAGCAAAACAGAGAGTGTGGGGATGTTTAGGAGCTGAGAGCACAGGACGCAGTGATGCAGGCATTGGCGAATAGGCCAAACAGTGCAAAGATGTTTAGGGAAAGTACGGTTTTCTTTATAAATGTCAAAATGAAGGGAACTTAAAGTGATTTCGATTCAGAGATGTGGAGAATATGCAAAATTATTGGCCCGACTGGCAATGGGTAGAGCGCTAGTAGATAGAGCACTGGTAGAGGACTGACATTAATGTATCTTCGCTGCAATGATGGCATCAATGAATCACAACTACTGTCACATCGTTTTGTCCATTGAAGCGAACGATGTTTTACAGAAATCAAGATTTGTTTCAATTAGTTCTCATTGAAAGAGCTGTCGTTTAATGCAATTTATATTAAATTTTCAATTCTGGCAACAATTATGCCATCAATACAGGACTGGACGACTAAATGACTGCACAGTTAGCTTTCATTTGTCACGTCCGACAGTATTTAGAATAATGTGATTGTGTTTTGTTATATATATTCTTGTATTCTATATATCGTTATTCGATTGAATACAAACTTTTTCAAAGCCAGAAATCATCACAGAATCTAGAGTTCAAGTCTGCACAAGTAGTAGAGCACAAGTAGTATTGGTTGTGCACAACGGCATCAATTGATCAGGATATAAGGCGCCGCATTCGCCGAATTAAAATGAGATCGCGACCCAACGGCGCCTACATCTTGTAGTCATAGCAATGCGAAGCGAAAACGGCATCAATTCTTGTGCTCTTGTTATACAAACTTTTGTTGAACACAAGATAAATGTGCAGCACTAGTAGGAATGGTAGCACTGACAGCACTGGCAGAAGTGGATGCACTTTCTTCAATGAATTGATCGCAAGACAGGACTACAAACACATCCATAAAAATCACTTTTGGGTAAAACTCTTGCACTGAATCTATTAGTCGTTGATATAAAGGAAAAATGAGAAATACATGAAATGAATGCAACAAAGTATATAACAGTATATATGAGACCAATAAATAACATATAAATTAATGCCATTTAATGTCATTTCGGAGACAACGAATCAGTGAATATTATTCGCAAAATTGATTTCGTTTGTATTGTCAGCCTTTGAGACATCGTATGAATTGAAGTCAATAATAAAAATCATAAAAATATTATTTCAATTTAAAAGAGAAAAAATCGTAACAAAAGATTATAACTAAATTGTAACTAAAATTCTTGTATTCATATCATAATTAAATATTATTGTAGTCTTTATGCATGACTTCAACTGTTGAGAAGTTGTCTTAACATATAGTGAAGAATCCCTCCATTCCTGTAGTACTCGAGCTCTACTTCAGTGTCGAAACGCATAATCGCTTCAAAAGTCTTTCCGTTATTTAGCTATGAATTGAGACATAAATTGAGTCAAAAACGATAAAAACAAAGTAATTATTCTTACTTTGATTGTGGTTTTGTGTCTGGTATTCATATCACTGGGAATATCAATGCTATAAAACTCTTTTGCCGTCAAACCCAACGACTCACTGGTCTGTCCCGGCATGAACTCCAGAGGAATGATTCCCATTCCGATTAGATTACTATTAATATAATGTTTTTAACAATTATTTTCATAACAATTAATTGAAACCTTCTGTGAATGCGTTCATAACTCTCTGCGATGACGGCTCGCACTCCCAGAAGATAAGGTCCTTTTGCTGCCCAATCCCTTGAAGAACCCGAACCATAATCTTTTCCAGTAATGATTATAAGTGGTGTTCCTTCCTCTTTGTACAGCTCAGCGGCATCGAAGACACTCATCTGTCAGTGCATTAGATGTTTGCATATATTAAGAATATTCTGATAATTAGTTTTCAAATAATAGACGAAATTTTCAATGTATTGTAAAATCAAATGCTTTTATGAATTCATTGCTTGAATGAAATCATAAATATTTGTCGATATTATAAAAGGAATACTCAAATGATGTCTAATATAATCCCTTTTCAAAACACTTTCATTGGTTACTCTTTTGGACAAAAATTATTTAATTTGATTATAATTTAATTGAAATCAATTGTTTAGAAATAAATTAAACGAAATAATTGTCGAACCAATCATTTCATTGTCTAATCGTTTCATTCAATGAGAATCAATAAAATCAGAAATTCAATCAATTTGTAAAAACTGCAAAACTATTGTTATATGAATTTAATTTCAAAAATAGATTTTTGAATCAATAATTATTTCCCAAAAAAGCAGACATTTCTTCAAATGCTTTTATAGAAACATTTTTCAGTCCGAATTGAGTCCTATATAGAGATCAAATCCTTTGGAGTCTATTCTTGTGTTAAGTCATTGCAAACAATTCTTTTATTCAATACATATACAGAATTCTGTATATTATTTAGAATTCATTTAGAGATCAAATTCAAACTAAAACTAAATGTTTAACTAATATAATGATAATAACGATTAGCAAAACCAACCATTGCTAAGACAGGGGTCTTTGTATGGGATCAGATTGTAAATTCATTTATCAATAGTTATAGACATTAATCCTTAAAACAACTCTTTTTTCTTAATCTTTAATTTATATCATTAAAGAAATTTTATAAAAATTAAACTTCTTTTGCATTAAGAGATGATTGCAATAAAAATGTAAATCAGACTAAAGAGAAATTGATTTCAATAACGATTCAATATTTCAATATACGCTAAAATATAGTAATGTTTTTGAGAATACTATAAGAATTACACAACGATTTGTCGCATATTTTTATCACAAAATTGAAATTTAATTTCCCTATACTTTCCTTCTTATTGTTTGTTCACTTTTTATGTAATCTCTCATTGAATAACAATTTCGACAAATTATCCTTAAATCAAATCATTTCGCACTTCATGTCTGGCATTCCTTAGCCGACCTTTCCTTCTAAACCCTTTCCATTTATAATATACTCAATGTATTCCTTAATCTAAAAATAAAAATCCAAAACATTTTAATAATATTTTTGTTATTTTTATTTTAAAAAATATTTTATATTTTTAGTTATCTTCAAATGATATGAAGTAATGGGCACTGGCTGGCCAGGGATGGGAGAGAGCTGTTATACAATCTTTGTATATTAATTATAAGCAATAATTATTTGTATTGAATTTCTTCAAATAATTGCAACAATTATTGCACAAAAATTTAACATTTTTTGAACACAAATTCAAAACAACGTTATTTTGTTGACTATTTTAACACAATATTTATTATTAAATGCTTTTCACTTATATTGAGTTCATTACTATTTTTCACTTTTCACCCAATTTTGTGTAACATAAACACAAATCTCAATTCATTTCATTGAATACTATTTCGCGAAAGGAATGAAAAAACATTTCTTTACTTTTAGTCATCAAATGTCAAAATAAATATTATATAAATATAATTAGAATCAAATGCTTTGAAACCAATGAAAAATAAATTAAAATTAATGTCAATATTAATTATTTGGAAATATATATCATTTTTCAATTGAAATCTGATTTAAATTTCAATTAATTTCTAATTATTTGAACAAATGTTTCAAAAGTTTTTATAATAAAAATGTTTACCTCTTTTGAGAGTGGAATGTATAGAGTATTAGGTCCAGGCTTACTCAAAAACTTATTCACAAGGCGTATATTAGCGAATGTCCCCCTGGTCATTACTGCATCATTTCCCCTTTAAATGATAAATTTAAGTCATTAATTAGGGACGACTTATACCCCTTAAAATGGGTTTAATCGAGAAAATCAAAGATAACTAAAAATGTCATCAAGTGATGAATACCTTCGGGAACCGTAAGAATTGAAGGCATTTGGAGATATTCTGAAAGGAATAGATTTTTGATTAAATATTCAATAATAGAGTAATTGTTTTCATTCGAACCCCCTTTTCATTAAATATTTAGCGGCGGCACTGTTTCTGGCAATAGAACCGGCCGGTGATATGTGATCAGTGGTAACAGAGTCTCCCAAATACAAGAGGACTCTGGCGTTGACTATTGGCTCAATTTTGGGCAAATTTGACTCCATTTTATCGAAATAAGGGGGAGATTTGATATACGTTGAGTCCGGGTCAAAGTGATAGAGGAGTTCATCCGATGCTTTCAATTGATTCCATCTTTGGTTTCCAAAACGAATCTTAGAATAAACTTCTCTAAACATCGCCGGAATCACACACTTCTGCTCCAATTCCTGTATGTCTTCTCTCTTCGGCCAAATGTCTCGAAGGAATACATCGTCGCCTGAAATGTCTTTACCCAACGGTTCCGTTTCAAAGTCTATATTAACGGTGCCGGCGATGGCATAGGCGACCACTAGCAGAGGTGATGCCAAATAGTTTGCCCGAGTGTTCGGATGGACTCGACCTTCAAAGTTTCGATTCCCTGATAGGACTCCAACAGAGATCAGATCTCCCTTTTCTATGGCTTCGACCACAGATTCGGGTAATGGACCGCTATTTCCGATACAAGTCATACAACCGTAACCAACGATATCGAAGCCTAACTTTTCGAGATATGGCGTAACTCCCGATTCATTTAAATAAAAGGTAACGACACCACTGCCCGGGGACATCGACGTCTTTATATAGGGCGCTACTCTCAGCCCCTTTTCAACAGCTCTCTTGCATAGAAGACCCGCACCTGAAATATAAACGTTTGATTTACTGTTAAACTCCACAATGAAAGCACTGTTACCTAACATTACTGATGGGTTACTGGTATTAGTGCAGGAAGTGATGGCTGAGATGACAACCGACCCGTGAGAGAGATGGTATTCCTTAAAAATGGACATCTCTTTAGTGTTAAGCAATTGTCTCAAAAACTAATCAATTTTTATCGACTTTGAAATCAATTCGTTATTAAAAAACGATAATAAATTGCAAACAATTTGTCGATAAATCGATTGATTTGAGTCTAAAATAGTTTTTAAATTACATTTCCATCAAAGATGAAAGGAATGGTAGTATTGATTTTGTCGATAGAAATACCAAATCCTTTGAATCCAATTTTATTTATCAAACAGTTTTGAAAATCAGACTTCATTTCAGTGACAGAGACCCTGTCGTGCGGTCTTTTAGGGCCACTAACACTGGAAGTGATTGAACTCAAGTCTAATTCTAAGACTTTTGAGAAAATTGGATCTTCTTTGCAGTCGTTGTAATCATTTCTGAACATTTTTACGGCTTTGAGATAACATTCGGCATATTTGATGACATTGTCTTCTCTTCCGGTCTGTACTAAGTATTTAAAGGTTGTCCTATCGGTTGGGAAGAATCCAATTGTGGCCCCATATTCGGGGCACATATTGGCGATCGTCGCCCGATCTGCAATCGAAAGCTCCAAAACTCCCGGACCAAAAAACTCGACGAATTTTCCGACGACTCCTATTTGGCGTAAATTCTTTGTTATCGTAAGGACAACATCAGTGGACGTCGCATATGATGGAAGACTTCCTATCAGTTTATAACCGACAACTTCAGGCAAAACCATAGAAATAGTTTGGCCTAACATTACAGCCTCTGCCTCAATGCCTCCGACACCCCAACCCACAACTCCCAGGCCATTGATCATTGTTGTGTGAGAGTCCAAACCCACAACACTGTCCGGATATAACAAATTATCGACGTCTCTGAACACAACTCGAGCCAAGTATTCGAGGTTCACCTGATGGCAGATCCCAGAGCCGGGAGGTATAATTGTAGTGTTTTTGAGGGCATTTGCGCCCCATTTGATGAATTGAAACCTCTCTTTGTTTCGTTCAAACTCTAGTTCTTCGTTACGTTGAAGCGAATCCGCACTAATTAAGTGAACAATTAATCAAATATTTTTTTGTCAAAATCAGAGCTAATGTCAAAAGATAACGAATTTTAAATATAAATCCAAACCCTAATGACTTAAGTCGATGGAAAGGACAGGTCTTATGTTTTAACTTAGATTCTGCGTAAGGATTGATCGCATTGTTTAAAGTGCTTTCAGATAATGATTGGTCGGGTTTGTCAGGTTTGTCGGGTGTCAATGGTCTGAATGGTTGCCAGTTTTCCAAAAGAGTTGAGTTAAAGGACAGGCCGTTTCTGAGAGGCACAGAATTCTTGGCCAATGCGTTGGCGTACGCGCATTGACCACTTCCGGCACAATCATCGCATAAGGAAGTCATGCCTTCACTCGATTTGGGCGCAAATCGTAATAAACTAACGGAAAATTGGCAACAATTATGACAATTAGCACAACATTGAAGTCATGGATATATTGGACCCAATTGTTTGGTCGACTCAAAGACATCACTACATAAACAGGACATACGTTCGGGAAAAGTCGACCTGAACTGAATGGTCGATCACTAGATCTGCCGGACATAAGGGATTGATTTTATTGGGATCTCCACCCAGTCTTTTGAAGGCAGTCCTCATTGCTATCAACAATAGAGTAGACATTAATTGTTGTTAAAATGTCCATTCATTGAGACATTACCGGCGAAGTCGACAATCGCTGGAACGCCTGTAAGGTCTTGTAGTATCACTCGCGAAGGTTTGAAAGGGATTTCAACGTTTAATTTCTGTTGTATTTCCCAATCAATTATCTTCTGGACATCCCTTTCCTTGATCTGAAAGCCATCACAATTCCTGACAGCGGACTCAAGAAGTACTCGAATACTGAAGGGAAGTCTCTCTGAAAGTCAAACAATCAATGAATTGAAACAATTGGTTCCATTGGTTCCAAAGATAACAACCATATTTGGATGGATCCAAAGACGAGATATCATAATAAGAGTATTGGATGTCATCCACTCTTATGGTCTTCAAAGCACTTGTGTATGGATTGACTGAAATAAATGCAATTTAGATGACAATCAAAGCCATGGATGTGTTGGTGTATATGACCATGGTCCATTAGAACCATTCATTGTCACCAACAATGCATTGAATAACTGTTGCCAAACAAATCAATACCTTTTGAAGCCATAAATCATAAGATTGTCTTCAATTGAATCCAATTTAAATCAATTTATTTATAAATTGTTTTTATATTCAAAACAACTTTAAAGGAAATAAATGTCAGAAATGTTGAGAAGTGTTGGAAGTGTTAGAAGTGTTGAGGAAATACTAATAGAGTATTGATTTCAAGTTTTTCACTGTTTATGACTTTTTTGTCACCCAATGAATGAAGACTAAAATCGATCTTCAAATACAACCACAAATTATTGCAAAAACTTTTCAATTAATTTGTTTTTAATAACAAATTCATTAAAATTCTAATAAAATTATTTTGTATTTATTTTTTATCTCAAAATTTGTTATCTCTTTATAAACATTGAAATAAAATAAATAATAAATTGAATAAAAGTAAGTTTTATTGAATTCATTCAAAACCAATTATAAATAATTATATCTTTATCTCAAAATTAATGACATTTTTGTCAATTATTTCATTTGTTTCAAAAGTTATTAAAAAATAATAATTAATTTAAAAATGAATTTTTATTTATTTCAAATCGAATATAAATTTTCGATAAAATATATAATAATTAATTTAAAACATTTATGACTTTTATTAAACCCTTTCCAAAACTTTGTTTTCTTTCATAGAATTTAAATTATTTAATAAAAAGTTAATTATTTCTGTGAGGATTGAAAAGCAGAATATTCTGTGAATTCCAATAAATATCGGCTGATCTGAAGACTAAAGACCAGATGTAGGGAATGAAGAACTCTTCGGGAGCGTCGTCTTCTACGTACCGGAACCGCAATTCAGGAAATTTCTGAACAATTATTAAAGAAATAAATAGTGAAATGAATTCATTGAATACGAAATCAAACAAACCTTGAGTTTGTCTGACGGCCACTGAAGGGAAGACTGTTGAATGATTTCATAGACTTCAGTCACCGATAGGTTTCTGTCAATCGATTCAATTCTATTCGAGAAATACGTCAAAACTGTCTCAATATTCATAACGATGTCCTGAAAGCACGGATGAGAATGGAATGGTTCAAAGACCTGACGCTTATAGAGAAGGGTGTAAACCATGTTTGGGTTATTAGTCAACTGTGTGGCCAAACAAGCGTTTATTATCTCTAAAATCATTCGCAAAACTTCTTCAAAAATGGACAAATCTTGTGCCAAATCGGGTGCCACTGAAGAGGTCTCACAGTCAGAGCTGACATCTGATTGATCGACGACTTTGTTTTCATTCATTTGAATGTCTTTTAATATTCGGTTAAACTTTTTGGACAACTTCTCGAATAGACTGACAAGTCTTTGACAGACATATGGATTGAGACGTTTGAAATGGTTGGACATATTGGCTAAAGTGGCGCATAGGTTGGTGTGGAGAAACCGGTCCTTCAGTTCAATCATTAATAACAGTTAATGTAATGAAAGATAACTATAAAACAGATAATATTACTCGAGTTCTGGACATATTGTATTGAATTGTTCTGATTATCACAAGAATAACGAGTCCGCCCAAAGATATCTCTGTGAGCTGTCGGTCGGAATACCAAACAATATTCTTCAACATCTTTTAAACCAAAATAAAGAATAAATTATCAAAAATACAAATAAAAAGAGGAATTCACTGACGATGTCGTGAACCGACTCATTGAAAAGATTGTCTTCACTGAGAACGAGAAGAATAATTAGAGCCATATATATGTGATGAGAGTTTCGTTCGGGAGATGTATAAAGAATTTTGAGAATTGGAATCACGAATTGATCCAAATCTACGGCTCGGCTCAAGACAAAGGACTTGAAGTATTGGTTTCGATGCAAAAGCAGATATAAGAGAAGAGTCGTCTGATCGTCATTAAGGCTAACGCAAAGAGTTTTATACAGTTTTGCGAACTCTATCTTAAAACCGGTCACCGTTTGGTCGACAGCTTTTTGTGAATCCAATTGAGAGTCACAACAATTAAATAAGGCTTCCCTATAGGGGTTCACTTCAGTGGTGCAGTGATTCGTCAGAACCAAAAGCAAGAGAAGACTTTGTCTCGAAAGGGTCGCCGGCTTCTCATCCCCTGATTTATTTGCATAGCCCAGAGTGAGGACATTCCAGAGACCGGATGCGATGCCTAATATAATACTTCCCCCTTGCAGTTCAGGGGCTGGTCTTTGATTGACAAAATGACTTAAAAGACATTTAGTTAAGAGCAGTGCATGTATTGCACACTTCTTTTGCATAACTGTGCGATAAATAGTGGACTTGTTTGCAGGTCGGGCCGAATACATCTGTACTGACAATAGCACCAGAAGTGTGTTAATGGCCTCCACTTCCAGATTGTATGTCATGTCACTGTCAGTACCGGTAATGATAATAATGTTATAATCAATCACAAAATCAATCAATGGTTACCTCATCGGAACGTCAACTAAAATCTCGATTAAAGATATCAAAAGTTGTTCAACAATGAGATGACCCGACTCTTCGCTCTTCTTCTCATTCGTGTCCACTCTTGCAGTGAAGTGGCGAATGATATTGTCTTCAGTGAGGGTTTCGATCAAATACTTGACGGCAGAGCGAAGTATGAAAAGGGTATTAAATGTTTGCCAAACAATCAAATTATAACTAAAATTTTGTTTGAATTCAAAGTTAAATAACTATTAAAGCAATGTCTATGAAAACAGATTCTCATACTTCTTGTCATCAGGTCTTCCTGTCTTCAGTTGAGTTGTTTTGGCGATGAATATGCGAACAATTGATCCAATGTTATGTGAATTCAAATTATTTTCGACTAAACTCGAAAGCAATGGATTTATGTTCTCGTCCACAAACTTCTGGTCAGAACTGATTCATAAAGAGATTATTTCAATCAAAATGTTTTCATTCAATTATTTTCACAATAAAACAATTTATACCAAATTTGTGGTAAATTATTGAAAGCAAAAGACAACAATTGGTCCCAATATTCTTCATTTGACGAATCAGTGCTCATGTGTTGGTTTGACACCAATTGACTTAAGTATTGATTTTGTTTCAAATTGTTTAACGAACTTATATTTGAACCCATTTTTGAATGCAATTGAATTGAATTTAATTTAATTTAATGTCAAAATCGCCACATATTATGACAAATCACTTCAGACAGTCTTAGAGCCGGTCCTCCTCTTAAGTCACGTGACATCACATCTGGCTTTGGGTTTATAAATACAAAGACCAGTCAGTGATTGCGTTACGATTTATATGGCATTTGTCGGACATTTGACCACTTTTTATATGGTTGTGTCAGACATGGAGTGATATGACTGTTCATCAATGGTTCAAATCAATGATAATGTCATCAAATCATTCAAATTGTTATAAATTGTTTAATTAAATGATTTTCTTTCACTAAAAACCTGTTTTTAGGGTTAAAAAAATATTTTTTCATTGATGCAGAAAATTATAAATATTTTGTTCATAAAATAAATGACGAATTGATTGCTATTATTGAATCCCTTAACGCATAAACAATTCATTCATTTGTTACGAAACCCTCGAATAAAGGTTACAATAATTATGAATGATTTTTAGGTCAAATATTTTTAGCACTCATTCAAAGTTAGAGTTTATTTGTGTTTACGTTTCAATTGATTTTAATTTAATTGTGAATTAAATTCAAACATATTTTCATTGAAACCGAAAATTACAGCAAAAAACAACACTATTATTGACTTTAATCATTGATTGAGACATTTGTGACAAATGTTTACGAATTATAAACAAAATATCTCTAAAAACATGACATTTGGGGAGTGTTTATGAATTCAATCATTCAATTGATTTGTTTTATTATTATCTTATTATTTGATATCAAAAAACAATTTAATTATAATTAAACCAAAATGAAAGTGAAGAAAGTGTCCAATGATTCCAGAGATGGAAGAATTGATCCAACATTTGATTTGTTGGAATTGTCTCAACATTTGAGAAAAGAGTATATTTTTGTCTCAAACGAAAGAAATCAAATCCAAAAACTCAATGAAAAGGTATTTGTTTTCACTATTAATATATTTGATGACAAAATGCACTCATATATCGATGTCTATTAACTTCAGGTAATGATAGCGTCTTCGCGTCTCTTCAACAGTTCCTACATCTCATTGAAACAGAGATCTAATTGTGAAAGACTGATAATTCATGGAAACACAGATCTATTGAATTGTTTCAATGGTTTGAATCGTTTGGAAAGTCTTCACTTTATCGACGCCTATAAGACATTGGGTGCAAATGAGTCACAAATATCTGAACTGTTGTCGTATTTGCGAAAAAATCCCGAATTGTTGGCCAAATGTCTCATTTGTTTAGAGAAATCAAACCCAGAATTAGTGGAAAAGATGTCACAAATAGTTCTGTCGAGTCTTTACTCCCATTGTCTCCTAAATGAAGACAAGGTCTATGTTTTGCAACTAATGAAACATTTAATAAGTCTTGAGCTGTTGGTCAGCGATAATCCTCGACGAGTATTGCGTTACAGTTGGTGTACATTCAGTCAAATCTATCGACAATTTTGTGATCAAATTCTTGACGTAAAGCCATTCTTAACGGCGGCTCTTTTTGAACCAGTTATGCAATTACTGGCTGAAGACGACCTCTTCCTCGACATTGATCCCAACAGAGCTGCGGTACGATTCGCCCCTTCCGAGAGGACCCGACACTTCGGTAAAGAAGGCACTCAATTATATTATGAAAACCTTCAGAAGTATAAGATTTGGACAATCAATAAGTTGTCGACTTTTGTCAACAAATTCATTGAAGGAATACAACAAAACCTGTTTTGTTTCCCTCAGAGTCTGTCGTGGATTGTGAGACAACTCTATAATATTGTTTACCAGAACAAGAACATTGAGGTCCGAGAGATCGGTGCCATTTGTGCTGATCTTTTATTCTCTTTTTTCATTTGTCCCGCGATTTTGAACCCGGATTTGTTGGGCATAACTGACGCTCACATCAGTCATATCTCACGCTTTAATTTGCAAACAATCGCTCAAATCATACAAATGTTAGCGCTTTCCAAATGGGAACAAATTGACCCTAAATTGGATGACCTCTACTCAAAAGTGAACAAAGAAGGCATTACTGGCCTTTTGGATCACATTCTTGAGAAACGTAGCGATGAATTGCCTGAAGATCACAACAATTTGCAGATAATAACCAGAACTTCTATTTTGATATCGGAAACAGAACTCAAAGAATTGATTAAATTTTTGAATTCTTTAAACTTTGAAACAGAAGACCAAAATATGAAGAAAATAAAGGATATTATCGCAAAAATTCCCGAAAAATTCATAATTGAAAACAACGATCGATTGAATGCAAACTCAAACCCAGAAAACTCTCCTCGAAATCGAAGAAGTATTTTGAACAGAGTTACCAAAAGTAAACCCAAACCCAATGAATCACAAACGGGTTTCTTGAATATTGAAAATCAAAATCAATGTCAAAACATTGCAACTGATTCTCAAGCCATGGATGTGTTAGTGATTCCAATCGAAACCAGTCGCGAATGTCCCGGAATGTTGTCCGAAGAGAAAGTATTAAAAGCCGAACAACAGAAAAGATCGACAAAAGTTCGAATGAATTTGGATTTGTTGTTAACTCAAAACATTGAGGAAACGGATAGTGTTGTCAGTGGTAGCGAAAAGAGGACTCGTTTTTCCTTATCTCAAGACCAGGAGTCGATTGGAACCAGTGATAACTTGGAAGCTATATCTGAGGCCGCGTCTAATCATTCGGTTGAATCTTCTTTGGATATGGAGAACGAAAACGACAATATGTCTGATATGGTGTCGGCTAATGTCAGCAGTGGAAGGGCTACACCTAATGTCAGTGGTCGGGACACTCCATCTTCTCATTCGCCCAATCAGTCGAGTCCTTCGTCTGATGAAGAAGTAGAACAAATGACAGAAGCTGTTGAAGTGCCCGCCAATGTCCCGGCTCCGACTTCCATAAGTTCAGGCACAAGAAGATTGAACGCAATACCGATACAAAAGCCGAATCGACCGCACAATAGGGACGACATTGAAGACAAATTCGGTAAATTCGATATAAAACCTGTGGTTGCCGTCGATGAGACCAAATCAATGCTTAGCGACACCTGGAGTACAGATGTTTTGGGCAGTGATTCCGAAGCTGTCGAACAAACTGAGAATATCTCAAATTTTCAGACTTTGAGTACAAATACTTTGGCCTTCAGTGGACATCAATCACAGACTGTTCAATCAATTTTGGATTCTTCAGAGACGGCCAGTCAGAGCGACGCCTGGAGTACAGATGTTTTGACTTCGGACACCGAGAGACTACAAGAGTTTGATCCCGAAGACAGTGCGAGCGTCACTCTGACTGAACCCGAAGAGGAGAATATGAATACTATGTATGAAAGCAATAATCCATTGGAAAGTCCTAAAAACGGAACACTTAAACAAAGAAATATCAAAATCGGTTCCAATTCTTCGAGTTTGACACCAGAATTGCCTGAATCTTCGAACTCAGTAATGGTTCGGATGAAGAGTTCTGTTTCAAATTCTAACATCAATTCATTAAAACATTTAAATTTAGCCAAAAGTGAAAACGAAAGAAAGTCTTTCGGAGAGCCATTGACTTCAGAAAATAACGAACACTTTTCTGAAGGCTTTTCAATATCTTTATCTCCGACTTTAATGATATATAACATGCAATCTCTCGGAAGACTGAGTTTTGACATTAGAAAGTTCGACGAAGAAGTGTCGACAAGAGCTGCAATTCAGGACAACTTTTATGCAAACCTTAAACCCAATCGAATATCAATTAACTCTTCAGTTGTGTCCGACTTATTGTCTATCGATTCAAATCAATCTAAAATTCCCAAAAACTCCAGTCAAGAGGTGTCCAACCCATTGATTGACTTTGAAATGGAAATCTCTTCTTGTGATCCCCAACAGATCCAATCGAATGACATGCAAACTGAAATGCAAACCGAAGATGAATTGATGGCTTCAAATGAGTCGCGAATCACTTCTTCGAGTACTTTATCTGCAAATAATAGCAGTGAATCCAATGATGACATTAATAAAAGAATTGGAAATAATGTTTTCCAATCAATGACTGGCAGTAAGTCTACCGGTGCTATACCTAAAATTCCACGACCTATACTCCATGGTGTAAGCCCTCGACTCCATCAGTTCGGCTCATATGATGACGAACTAAGCCGTCACTCATCTCATAGAAAGGGGTTTTTTAAGCTTTCAAACTTCAAGTCCACTTTCAGAGAAAAAATGCGTTCCTTTAAAGACAATAAAAGGCTTTCCTCTAATGACGATTCGTATGACTACGAGACCTCTCGAACCAATCGATCGAATATCAGTTTAAATGAATCTTCAGATGAAATACTCGCCAAATATAGAGCAAAAAGTTCGTTGAGTTGTGAAGAAACTCCTATAAAAGACAACATTCCTATGGCTGAAGAGGAGAAGAACGACCCGATGGATGAGTTGGAGATTCTGGACATAACCAAAAAGAAATTACGAAAAGTTTTGGGTTCTATTGATTTGATTTCTTTGCCGTTTGTTTTGACCGAAAGAATTTCAATTAATAACAAAACAAAAGTCAATGAAATTATTAATATTCTTAAGGTTTTTGTCTAACTTTATGTCATTTTTGAACATTTGTCTCAAATATCTATATTTGAATTTCAGTTACTTTTGGCCGAAGCGATAAATCTTCGCAATTCGAGTCATTCGGTTCTAATACACGAAACTCTCCGAAGTATTCAATGTTTGGACGAAAACTCTTTTCAAAAGTTGTTTTGGTCTTTGAAAGAGGACTATAAGAGGCGTAACGTTTATATCGCATATCTGACCCGTTGTCGACAACAGCTGTTATCAGTTTTGGCTTATTTTGAGAGTATTGTCGAATACATTGAACGCGAAAAATCCATTTGTTGTCAGAATTTGATATCGATTTCTGTGAAACAATTTTTGGAACTAAAGGAAAGAAGTGTTCAGTTGTTCCAAAAGAAGTTTCAATCGTTGATAGCATTCGACGAAAAGACTCAATTAGTCGACAAATTTCTCGGTTTTCTCGAGACCTCTCTTAACGGTGACAGTCAGTGGCAATCGGCTAATGAGGAACAGATAGAAATGGCTAAACAAGTGATGGAACGGTATGTCATGAGTCAGATATACATTCACGCGCTCTATCCTAACGGTGACGGCGATGTAATGCGGGATCAGATCCTTCACAAACACATCCAAAACCTATCGATTTCTATTACACCCAATCATAAAGACCTGGGAATACCAAAGATATACCATTCGGAGAGTCCCTGGCCTTCAGCTCAGCACGAAATACTAGCCCTCGGCGCTCATAAGACACCTCGAGATAAAGTGAAATGTGTTGTCAAGTGTTGTATCAATATTATGAACCTCTTGAGTCTGGCCAGTGATAGGTCGGTGCCATCGGCTGACGACCTGATGCCAGTCCTCATATTTGTTCTCATAAAAGCCAATCCGCCGTCACTTCTGTCGACCGTTCAATACGTGAACAGTTTCTACGAAAAGCACTTCGAAGGCGAAGACTCTTATTGGTGGACACAGTTCTCCTCTGCCATCGAATTCATAAAGAATATGAATTAAGAAAATTATTTTACAATAAATTATATTAAAAATTATATAAATTTTTTATTAAAACAAATCATTTATAAGTTATAAACAATTATCTATTAATTAATATTATATTTTAATTAATTGGTATTAAATATAATTATGTTTTTATGATTAAAACTACAATAATATATAAACTCATATTCAATACAATGTTATTAAATGCAATAAAATCTCAATTTTAATCAATAGTTAATTCAAGTCATTATTGATGTCTTTCAATGACATTGTCGTTAAGTCACGTGTTTTGTGAACGATATAAACAAATGTTTTGTTGTTTGCCATCAATAATGAACAACAGATACAATCGGAGAAGAACCAGATCTTCGTGCGATCACGAGAATGGCCAAGATCAGCTCAAGATCATCAATGGAATCGCTTTGTATAAGAATAAGGTTTGCTTTAAGTCATTGTCTTTGAGATCAACTCATTTGACCTCCAATTGAATCCAACGACAGAATCATTGGTCAAACGTTTGTTCGGCTCTCAAGAGGTTTATAAACGAATCCAAGTTTTGTGATTTTGAGCTCAAAGTCGAAGAGAAGGTCTTTAGAGTCCACAGAGTTGTCTTAAGCGCTTCCAGTTCTTACTTTGAGGCCATGTTTTCAAACGATTTGAGCGAAAAAGAGTCGAAATTCGTTGAAATCAAAGAGATTTCGACAAAGATTTTCGAGATATTACTCGAATACATATATTCTGGTGAATTGGCCATAAATGGAGACAATGTCCAAGAATTGCTTTCGGCTTCAAATCGCTTGCAATTGACAGAAATCGTTAACATTTGCTGTCAGTTCTTAACCAAACAATTGGATCCAACAAATTGTGTCGGAATCTTAAGATTCGCTGAATTCCATTCATGTACTTCTTTGAGACTCGATTCCAGACGTTATATCGAAAGACATTTCGCCGAAGTCATCAAAGAAGAAGAATTCTTTGATTTGTCCAAAGATATGCTGAAAGGCTTTCTTCGGAGCGAAGGCTTGAGTATTGATAATGAGTTCCAAGTATTGGAAGCGACTGTCAATTGGATACTCAAAGACAAACCAAATCGGTTTCAATATTTCGATGAACTCATGGATTGCGTCCGAATTCCTGTCATTCCTATCAAACAAATCGAATCCTTTATCAGTGATTGTAATAATGAAGAAATGAAGACAAGATTGGATTCAGTTCTTCAGAGCCACAAAGAGGCGATAGCTTTGGTCGAGTCTAACAAAAAAAAGAATTTAATTGCAATCAATTGTAAGAAGAGTTTAGTTAACAATGGATTCTTTGAGATCCGATGGCAGCCGAGGATTAACGCCAGGAAATACATTTACGTCATCGGAGGTGTCCATCAATCGGGCCATCGATGGAATGATGCAAAGCCTGTCAATACAGTCGAACAGTTGGATATACTTCGGGGTCAATGGAAATCATTGCCGAACCTTCAATACCCTCGAAGTTGTCATTGTGTGTCTGTACTGAATGGCCAGTTGTTTGTGGCCGGAGGTGAATGTGATTCCCTTATCTTAGACAGCGTTGAAGTCTATGATCCACACAATAATGAGTGGACTAAAGGCAAAAGTTTACGTCAACCGCGATCTTGCTTTGGTATGTGTGCCCTCGACTCACACCTGTACGCACTGGGAGGTTGGATCGGCAATTTGGTTGGCAATAGCATTGAACGCTACGACCCCGTCACCAACGAGTGGAGCCTCTACGACAAGTTGCCTGACATTCGGTTCTCGATGGGAGTCATTGCCTTCGAAGGACTCATTTATATCATTGGAGGCTTCGATGAACAGAACAGGGCTTTGAAGACTGTCCTCAGCTATAATCCGGTCACGCGTGAGTTCACACATCTATCAGATATGGTTCAAAGTAGGGCTTACTTCGGGTGCACTGTTTTGCACGGAATGATTTATGTGGTCGGGGGTACAAACGACTTGTCCGGCGCCCTGTCCTCTGTCGAGAGATATAACATAACAGACGTTTGTATTGTATTTCATTTAATTGTTTTATTGAAATAATTTATATCAATTCAGAACACGTGGTCGCGGGCATCGAAGACCCTGACCCCACGGATCGCCTCCTGTGCCTGTGCTGTCAATGAATGCCTATTAGTATTCGGTGGCAAAACATCTGGCGATGAGTTGCAAAAAACCTTAGATTCTGTTGATATTTTTGATCCAGAGTCTAATTATTGGAACGAAAGTATTTCACTCCCGACCAGTCGGTGCGAAGCAGCCGTTGCTGTCATTTGATGAATGAATTTGAATAATGTTTTAATAAATTTAATATAATTTCATATAATATACAATAATCACAACAATCCATACAATTATTGAGCGCTTAGTTTTGGATCATTTGATAAGAAATGAATCAAAACATAATATAATGAAATGAAACCTCAATATTACTATTGGACTAAACTTTTGTGATATTGCGTACAATTTTGACTATTTTTCATTTGAAGCCAAAAGTACAACAATTTGATCACAAAATAATTTAATAATATTTTAAGTTTTATTATTTTTAAACAAAAAATGATTTCTTCTGTGAGTATTCATGACATATATATGACTGAGTTCTCAAACTTTGTTCAAATCATTGCAATTGAGACTGAAATACAGTTATATTTAATGACAAAATGTCTGTAGAAATCATGTATTATATCATTGTTTTAATTAATAAAATAATTTTTATAATTGTATTGACTTTTGATTGACATCACCGGTAAAGAAGTGATGCCTTTGTTATAAGAAGTCAAGACTAAGTCATTCGAGTAGTTGTCCAAAAATGACAATTCGTTTGTCATTATTAGCATTAAAAGTGTTTTAATATCTAATGACTGAATGACTGATCGCTTGTTTGAACACTTATTGCATTAATAGTGAAAAACCTCTAAATTACTAATCATTTGTTTTTTGCAATTAATTAATAGTTATAATAAAAGTGATATTTTATGAATGAATTATAATATAAGGAATCAATGAATCGTATTGACCAGAGTTGACACAATAGGTCGGGTTGTTATTCTTTCTTCTTAGCCGTTTCTGACTTTCCATTTCTGGACAAATCGTTTTTAGTGTTTGAATCAGCGCTTCCTTTCACTGAAGAGGAAATAAAAGGTAATGTCTTTCGAATTGAATACAAGAAATGACCGAACAATTGGTCTCAAAATCATTTCAATTTCATTATATTAGAGAACAATTGAATTCTTTGTCATCCCTTGTCTGCAGTCATACCTCTGGAGAGAACTCTCGCCAATGCGTCCCAAATGCCACCAAAAAATATGGCACAAAAGAGGTTCTCGAAAGGAAGGAATGGGTCGTGAATTCCTAACAACATCGACGACAACTTGAAGTACACGAAGAATATAACGATTCCAAAGTAGACCAATGCGTGCGGCGCTGAAATCCAATCGGTTTTCTTGTCGATAATGAAGATAATAGAGGCCGCGATCGAGGCTTTGGTCGCGCTTTTGGTCAACAATATATTCGGTTAAAAAAATCATTTCTCAAATCATATAATCAATCGATTCATACAAAGTTGGCGCCAAGAATTCGATCGCATTTGGTGTCCAAACTCCTCGAAGTGTTCTTTCAATTAGCTTCAAAAAAGCTGATCCATTGCCTGAAAGAACAATTGATAGTACAATTGATCCCAAGTTGTGAAGAAACAATGAAAACCTTTAACGGTTCCAATGATAACCATAATAACAAATCCGTTTGGATATAGCTTTGCCGCGTGAGTGACCCCGTCGTGAACTTTCTTACATCTGATCACTTCCTTCATGGCAGCGATCATTATCTTCATTGGCAAGAATTTACACATTTTGTAAATGATGTCAAACGGAGAGTAAAACATGAAATACCTATTAATTGACACAGAATTCACTTTAATATCAATTGTGAGAACTCTTTGAATTCATACCAAACGGCTGTCGACAAAAGCAATTGATTTGAGTTCTTGAAGACCCCTATAATTGGTTCCGCCAATAGAAAACTGGATAATAAATTGCCGGCGAATATGGAGACCATACAAGAGACCCAACACGCGAAGGGGTGCTTCCGGGAGAAGGGGTGACAACCTATCAATCAATTAACCATTGATTACAATCAAATCCAATCCAGAGATGACTTTCCTATTAATAGATAGCATATAATCAATAATTACCGGCCGAAAGGTCTTCCCTCATATAGAGGCATGTGATGATGGCATGAGCAAGGTCAAAGTAGGGATACATCTTCAACTTGGTCACCTGATTGGCAATCTCCAGAAAGGCTTCGGGATCCATGGCCTCAACCGGGTCTCAATTGGTTCTCAAATTCAAAGAGTTTTTATTTCTTTAATCAAAATTGTCTTAAAAAATATATTTGTAATTATTTTAATACAAACGCAAAGCAAAGAAAAAATAAATATAAAATTTAATGAATCTTTTGCTGACGTTATTGTGATTTCACTCATATTAATACCAAAATAAAGTTATTTTCAGCCTTTTCTCCCATTCCTCTCTCCCTCTCTCCTCAACCATTATATTCATGGATTGTATTCTTATAACTCTTTCCATAAATATATTCTCATATCATTTGCTGCGAAATATTTTGATTAAAACTAGAGATAAAATGTCTTAATTATCGATTGATTCGCAAAATATTTTATTATTTCATTGTTTTTAATGAAAGCAAAACAAAAATATTGTTATAAACAAATTCTGTATACAATAACAGACACTGTCATCGCAGGCCTATTCTGTATAAGGCCTATTAAACCATATTCTAACCAAGGTTCTCTAACTTCCTGTCCTTCAAACATATTAGAATTTTAGTGAAAATATTCTAAAAATTAAAATTTTTACAAATAATCCATTTTTTATTATTTCATGAAATCATAAAACATTCAAAAGTTTTCACGTTTTTAGCGATCGCTTCAATAATAAGAATTCATATTATATTCTCATTAATGGTTTGAAGTTCACTTGATTGGCATTGAATGCCTTTCCCAACCATTCATATGATACACCTGTCTGTCCACTATCACGAAGACCAATGCAATTGATTTGAACCGAATTTTTATATTTTTAATTGAATTAATGAACTGAAAGTTATTCTAAAAATGTTTTCATTTGTTTTCTTTATATTATTTATTGTTCTTTAGTTTTGTTCAAATGTTTTCATTTCAAAACATTTTCTTTAAAATAAATTCTAAAAACTTTCGTAAAATTGTGTCAAATGTCCGGAAGTGTGAACTACAATAAGTACAGCTCCGGGAGTTTGAGCGATACTTCACTAATGAATTCCTGTTTAAGTCACTCGACTTCAGCTCTTTTTGATGTAATAAAAGATTCTTCGGATTTGAAATCATTGTCTTTGAAGACCACCAGAAGTGTTGGCTTGAAATCAGCGAACAGTCTATTCAATCGATTGCCAGACATCAGATGTGGTCTCAAAACACCTAAAAGTCTTTTGCGCAGAGAATACACGAGTTCTATATTTAATATCATTGACAGTCAAAGAGATGTCCAAAATATGTTCAAAAACAAAATGCCTTTCAATTCAGAGATAATTGAATCCAATATTAGCAGACATTGCGTGGAATCGAAGCCCTGGACTACCAGTGCTAACAATGAGGAAACGGTAAGAATTTGAATAAATTGTTAATTTGAAAGAACAGGTGATATGAGAAGTCGTGTCTCAATTGGTATTAATTATTTCAAAACATAACCTCAAAAACAAGAGATCTCTCATTGAATACAAATATTTTAATTTTCACTTTTTTAACCAAAAGATGAAATGATTGTTAAATACGAAAATAATTTCAATTTACTCTAAATTACAGAATATTTACAAAAATCAATAAAAAGTTTGTTATTTGTGTTGTAAATCATATTACAAATCATTTTACAAAAATATGTATTAAATAATGAGAAAAATAATACGAATTATAGTAAGTATTGAATAAAAATTTGATATAAATTGAGAAATAGATATAAATCGATACAAAGACTCAATAAAGACCAAAAAGGTGGGCCCGTCCGGGATTTGAACCCGGGACCTCTCGCACCCAAAGCGAGAATCATACCCCTAGACCAACGGGCCTGTACTGACATTGCACACAGCATTCACTCTAACAGTGTCTGTCCATAAGGTGTGGCCTTTGGATGAGTCATATAATTGTCGTTTAAAGCAAATAATGTCAAATAATATTTATTTTATTTCAATTAAATTACTTTTTAATAGTATTTTAATATATTATATGATTATTAATATATACTATAATTGAATGCAAACTATATTTATAATATTTTTTGTCTTCATTTCAAACAAATAAATATATTTTGTTTACATTCAGACGTAATGTATGTATAAATCAGTTAATAAGTTTGACATCAATTCAAATGTTTTGTCTTTAGCTCTGACTTTGAATTTCACAGAATTTTGTTTTTGATAAAATTGTTTGAATTTAACAATAATTAAACCAAAAATCATTTACTAGTCTTTGAAACCCCAGTATTACATGACATGTCGAGCCCTAACACCAAGAAAGTGCCGATTCATCTGCAGGTAATGTATTGTCATCTCTTGTCAACACATCCCGTCTTAATGTCATAATGTTATAAACATTTGTCTCAAAATCTTTGACAAAACTATTATTATTTGATTATTAATAATGATTTGAATTGAGATTGACTTTAATTATGGTTTGTATTATATTTAGAGTTTATATTAGTTTTGAATTACTATATAATAACTAATGTCTGACACGTTTTGGACTCAGTTTTGGTCCAATAATTGCTTTAATTATGAAAAATATGAATATTTTGAGAAAATGTCATTTTTTGACATTCAAACGATTTTGTTATTTTTAAGACTAATAACCAATGATTTGATGTCTTCAATAGAGTTCACAAAACCGTTTGCTCATAAAAGGTGGTCATTGTGTCAATGATGACCAGGTCTTTGATGCCGACGTCTATATAGAGGAAGGAGTTATCAGGTATTGAATGAACTGTCCATTCGTTTCAAAGATATAACATTTGTTTGACATTCAGACAAATTGGTCCCCATTTGACAGTTCCAGGGGGTGTGAAGATTATCGATGCAAAGGGACAGTATGTCATTCCTGGTGGCATTGACCCCCACACACACCTACAGCTCCCTTTTATGGGCACCCGAACTGTTGACGACTTTTACTCTGGGACGAGAGCATCCCTGGCCGGCGGAACCACTCTTGTCATTGACTTCGTTATTCCTGACGCTAATAACCCGAGTCTTTTAGAGGCTTACGAGAAATGGCGGAATTGGGCCGACGAGAAGGTCTGCTGTGATTACAGTCTTCATGTGGCCGTCACGGCCTGGAAGGAGGGACAGACAGATCGAGAAATGGCTTCTCTTGTGAAGGAAAAGGGCGTCAATTCATTCAAGTGTTTCATGACTTACAAGAACTCACTTATGATTAATGATTCGCAAATGATATCTGTTTTCGACACCTGTAGAGATATCGGTGCCTTAGCTCAGGTTCACGCAGAGAATGGAGATATCATTGATTCAAACGCTAAACGTCTGCTTAAAATTGGAATCACTGGACCTGAAGGACATCTACAAAGCCGTCCCGAAGAAGTAGAGGCAGAGGCGACGAATCGGGCGATTGTTTTGGCAAATGAGGCCAATTGTCCCCTATATGTGGTTCATGTGATGAGTCGAATGGCAGCCGATGTGATCGCAAGCGCTCGGATGAGGGGTTGTGTGGTTATTGGCGAGACATTGGGTGCAACCATTGGAACCGATGGAACACATTATTACAACAAGTGCTGGAGACATGCGGCGGCACATGTCATGTCACCCCCTCTCAGACTCGATAGAACCACTTCAGAACATATGTTGGATTTGTTGAGTTCGGGTCAATTGCAAACCACTGGTTCCGATCATTGCGTCTTCACAGCCGAACAGAAGGCTTTGGGAGCGAAAGACTTCACAAAAATACCCAATGGTGTGAATGGAGTGGAGGAACGCCTTATGGTCTTGTGGGAAAAGGGTGTTCGCACTGGAAAACTGGATGTCATGCAATTTGTTGCCGTCACGAGTACTAACGCCGCGAAGATATTCAATTTATATCCTCGAAAGGGGAGAATAGCTGTCGGTTCGGACGCGGATTTAGTCATTTGGGGACCAAAACCGACACTCATTAAAGCAGAGTCTCATCACTCGAATTGTGATTTCAATATCTTCGAAGGAATGTCCGTTTCGTTCGGTCCTCTCGTTGTTATAAGCAATGGTAAAGTGGTTTTGGATGAGAACGGACTGCATGTGAGTCAAGGGAGCGGACGATTCGTTCCTTGTCCTCCATTCGCACCGATTGTTTACAACTTGATCAGAGAAAGAGAAAAGATTGGACCGATTCGAGTGGACAGGTCTGGGGTCGACCCTAAGAAAGCCATTGAGACATCTAATGGAGGAATGAAGGCATCGGTAGCGCCAATGATGGCATCGGTAGCTCCAATGATGGCAAACGAGCCCATAATCACATCCTCTCTCATAAGCGGAGATGAGTCTCAATCGCAATCATTCTTCAGAGCCCCGACAAGAAGTGGTGTTCGCAATCTTCAGGACTCGACGTTCCAACTTTCTGGGGCTCAGATCGATGACAACAAGGTCGGGAAGACAGGTATTCGGGTTCATAACCCTCCCGGAGGCAAAAGCAGTGGCATCTGGTGAAAGCCCTGTGCTCTCACACCAATACATCTCAAGACAATGACTTAATATTAAGGCAGTTATACTTATATGCAATGATTTTATCTCATTTTTACATTCCTTTCCCATTAATTGTATTGATTTTAACCCAAAATTCAAATAAATTTTTTCTCAAAACATATTTATTGAAAGCAATACTCAATACAACAGTCCATCACTCGTCCGGAACATCCATTTCTTTGGACCTAATCTTATCGATGATGTCATGCGGATGACTGCCATCAATAGTACAGCCGACAGAAGAAGCCGTTCCCAGTATTTCTTTGACTGTGCCTAAGATATAGAGATATAGGGATTGTTTGTCAGAGAGGACAGACATGTGATGCAAACCTTCGAGCTTTCGGGCCATACTTCTGGCTCTCATCGTTCGGGCGATTCCAAGAATCTCATCGAAGGTGAGATTTCCGCTATGTTTCACGTGTTTTACTTTCTTCCGATCTCTCGGCGGCTCTTTCAGGGCCTTAATGATGAGGGAAGCGGCGGAAGGAACCACATCTATGGCCGCCTGTCTGTTCTGAATCGTCAACTTTACCGTAATCTTCAAACCCTTCCAGTCTTGAGTGGCTTTTGCGATATCGTCCCCAACTTTCTTAGGAGAAAGACCTAACGGACCAATCTTTGGGGCCAACGATGAGGTGGCGCCCACTTCGCCGCCAACGGCCCGAAGATATACTTCAAGTCATTGATTGAAAATGTGTTTTACATTCAATTCATCCAAAAATCATTTCAATTGAATACCGATTTTGATTTCCGAGGGATCGAACTTAGGAGGCATTTGTGGTGTGGATGAGCTCTAAGTAATGCTCGACCAAAATCTTAAGACAATTACAATTAAGATCAGATTCACCACAAGTGACCAAAACGTGTTCAAGTGTTCAAGTATTGAACGGAAGAGGAAGTGATTTATTGGACGTAATGTCTGAATGAAACGTATGTTTGACTCAAGACATAAATAATGTTTTATTTACAAAATATTTCATTTATTTCACAATAAAATGAATTAATATTTAAACCATTTTTTCATTTATTTATTATTATTATTAAGTTTTAAATCAATTTAAACACAATTTTTAATGATTTTGTTTTAAATCAATTTTTGAATCTATTTATCGATGAAATAATTACAGTATTTGTGAGTGATTTGAGTGAATGCAAACCATTGGACAATGAGTGGCAAAGAAAACAAATTGTGTTTAACTGAAGACCACTTCAGTCATGAGAATAAGGAGATCCAAACCGAAGAAATGGTTTGTTTTCGATATAACAATAATTTATTAAAACTGAATCCAATTGTCTCAATAGGTCTCGTCTTCGGCTCAGATCGAGTCCGCGATTGCAAAACATATAAAAGTCCTCCGAAACCAAACCGACGAAGAATTAAAGAAGAAATTAGTGGTAAAGATATGCGAATTAAGGATAAAATTGAATCAATTGAATGACTTTATGGAACAGTTGTATGTTTGCGGACATAAACTCTTGAGAGATAACGACAGTAAAACCAATTCACAACTGGTTTGCGATCATTGTCTCAAGCGATCCAAAACCATGAGATTTGGTCTGAAGAAGAATGAGAACTATTTACTCGTTTGCCATTTCTGTCAGTTTGTTATCCATAGGTTTTGTCAGAACAATGTATTATCACTTAATGTCCAAAACATTTCTCTTTTTAATCATTTGATTATATTATCAGTTGATCAGAAAGTGTCCGAAATTACTCTTCGAGGAAAGTGGTCTCAATTACGAACAAATTCAAAGCACACGAAATGTCATTTTGAAGATATGTCCAGAAATAGGTCTTTCGATACAAGAGTTTCGATGCTCTGAATGTAAAGTATTGGTCACTCATTCAAGTGGTCGACTTTGCGATTACAATGGACTCTATTATTGCCATAAATGTCATTTCGGTGAATCTGATTCAGTGATAATACCGGCGCGTGTTATACATAACTGGGACTTCACTCCCAGACCTGTCAGTCGAAGTTCGCTTCAAATAATTAATTATATTAAACAAAAACCCGTTTTATTCAATATAACGGAATTAAATTCAATGCTTTACGGATTGGTCGAAGAATTGGCACAAATAAAGGTTTGTTTGTTTTCAACAATTCATTGATTTTTATTCAAAGAATCGCTTTTCGATAATTGTGTAAACTTTTCAGTTTATCAGATTTTATACCTATATCTTAGGCTTCGATAATAGTCTTTATTTCTATGGTTTGTCTTAATATTTATCGATTGAAAAAAATTTTAAGCTTTGAGTAATTTATTGAAAACCAGGATTAGTCAAACACTAATATAATGGCATTTTCCGAATATCTGAATAGTTAAATTAATGGATAATTTTTGGTATCTTGGATATATAAGAAGTTAAATTATATAAAGACAATCCAACAAGGTCTCATATAAAAACGTCTTATCAAAAGGATATTTTATATAATACCTTCAAAGTTGGTATGATTCTCGGCCGCTTCGCGGCCTCGTATCAAATCCAACTTTTCATAAAGAAATTGATTCAACGTGTTATAAACTTTTATTATAAACAGTGTATATGCTCTTTATTATCATTGGATTATATGCTCTTTATTATCAACGAGTTATTTAATCTTCATTATCAATGGGTTATATGCTTTTTATTACCAACAGGAAAAGTTGGTTGTGCTGATCAGCCGCTTCGCGGCCTCACATCACATCCAACTTTTTTTAGAAGTGGGGGAATTTAACATTAGCACCCTATGTGTAAAAGCAATATAACATTAGCACCAAATGGGAAATTACAATTTAACATGACACTCTATGGTAAATTTCAATTTAACATTAGCACCATATGGGAATTGCAATTTAACTTTAGCACCATTTGGGAAATTAACACCGTTGTTAACATAAAGAATATATTTCCCGTTGTTAACATAAAGAAGCACCGGGAGGTCATTCTGTAACACCGTTGA
>JAQIXR010000206.1:0-40483 GCA_034700825.1 Quadroppia sp. Gr-Ori-00064 | reverse complement strand
AACGGGAGGGAACGGGAATGAGTTGTTCAGTTACGGGAGGGAACGGGAGTCAAAAATTCATGAAAGTCCGGACTCTACTTCAAACAATAGGTTCAATGATTTTGAAAAATGATTTTCAGATATTAATTAAACATAATTTAAGAAAATATTTATAATTAAAAATAACTTAAATCTATGTTTTGTTCTTAAACTTCACGAAAATTGTTTTTTTTATTGAAAAAAGAAGAGATGAATGAATACCTTGTGTCCCTCCAAGTGCTAGGTTAGTTTTGAGTGCCGTTAGACTTGTAATCATGTTATTAGACTCCGATGTTATCACAGAATGGTTTGTTTCACTGTCTGTCTGTCCGTTCGTGTCCTCTGAAGACATGGTGATACCGAACTCAGCCAAAAGCGATGTCTCCGAAGGATATTCAAAAGTGTTTGTCAACGATTCGTTGAACTGAAGAGTCAACTGAAACAAGAAATATTGGGCAAAAGGTTTAGACTTCGGATCAGAAGATAATTGCTTAAAGGAATGGAAAATGTCTGCGATTTGTGAGAAATGCAAAACTCATTGTCTATTGTGTTTGAATGACTTGTTTTTTGTAAAAATACAGTACATTTAAAGCGATTATTTGAATAATTTCCAAACATTTATGACATTCAAAGCAAAATGAGTTCAATTTATTCCTTATTGAAGGAATTCGTCAGTAATTTAAATCAATTAAAAATCATTTTCACAAAAAGTTTTCCTCTAAAAGTCCAACGAACTGACAGTTCATCTAATGATTTGATTGCATAAATGGACGGATAATTGACATGAAATCGCTATAAAATGAGTCACTCTTTCTATTGCATAAACAATTAAAAAGTCAACAATTGTTTTGGTTATCATTAAATATATTCCTGTAATCCAGTTATTGTGATCTATGACACAATAGCAACAAATAGGAACAGTCTATACAACAATCAAACCAATTGTATGACTCAATTCAAGCCATATATTCCTGTGAATCAAATTATAATATAA
Organism: Quadroppia sp. Gr-Ori-00064; assembly: GCA_034700825.1. Classification (NCBI taxonomy): domain Eukaryota; kingdom Metazoa; phylum Arthropoda; class Arachnida; order Sarcoptiformes; family Quadroppiidae; genus Quadroppia; species Quadroppia sp. Gr-Ori-00064. The sequence goes on along the minus strand of JAQIXR010000206.1, from coordinate 39,471 downwards.
ACTGAATATGAATTCAATGATAGTATGAATCGTGAGATGACTGTCGAGTCGTCTGTAAAACCGTTTTAGGACTCAATCATTTCAAACATTATCTGGTTTTTATGAAACCATTTAACGGTTTATTCAAATTATTGCTGAAATTCATTTTAAAACTTGAATAAGAAATGGGTTTTTTATCAATAATTCATTTTTTAAATGACATTAAAATGAAGTCTTAAATGAATAAAACTGTCGGATAAATAAAATTTGAATTCAATAGTAATAAAAAATAATTTAATTTAATTTCGCGATAATTCACACATTATTTTATGAATCGATTCATTGAATAATTTATAGTTAGTTTTCATTCAATGTTTGCCTTCATATTAATTGTATAATTAAAACATAATTTCAATAATTAGTTACAAACAAATGAGGAAATATTCAGTCTATGATAAAAATATTTAATACCTGTTTAATGATATCTCAATCAATTTTTTAGTAAAAAATATATTTTTTTGAATTTTATTTTTGTCAAAACAAAAAACATTTCATTATTTGCTTCTGTTTTATATTTTTTGATTCATGAGATATGAATACAAAAAGAGTTATCTGTTTATCTGATTCAATGAATCCATTAAATGCTTCAATAATTACACCAAATATTCGTATAAATTATTCGGTAGTTTATATGCAAATGAGTTTTAAGATCACATCCAAGAGATTCAAAACAATCGCTTCACTGAGTAAAGAGAAATCTTTTGATAACCTCTTTCTGTAACAAATGGAAAGTGAGTTAAAATCCCCCCTTTAGTCAAAAATGTCCCCTTTTCTAAAAGTTTCTTTCGTTTTTGAATCTTTTCTTTTTTGAGTATCATTTTTGAAACCAATTTTCTGAATGATTATCAAAACCTAATTTAGATTTGAACGAAAGCACTGGACATAAAATAATGGTATTATTGAGCACTGATATGCATGACTGGCCTATTTTGAAGTCGATTCCAACCAAATAATTAAATGCACTCAAAGACTCACTTTTGTATAAATGCATTCAATTATTATATTTTCTTTAACTCAAACTAAAACACAATATTAGAAAATATAAGTATTATATGAATTACATTCATATCCTTTAGTTTAACCCAATTGTCAGTTCCAAACATAAGGTAGTCTTCGGTCGAGTATTCAATACTATTCATTGTAAAGCCAAACAAAATGAATATTTTTTATATTCTGTGCCTTAAAAATGATTGCAATCATTGTTCAAATAACGTAAAATGTATTGAACTTAACATTGAAATTGACCCAAATATTAGTTTTGTTACAAATGTTAAACAAATATAAGTTTAAAAAAGCTTTAAGTCTTTCATAAACAAATTCATAACAAATCTCATACTAAAGTCAAGTGAATTAAAGCCAAAAATATATAATAAAAGACATAAAAACTCGATTCTATTGTACATTAGATTTCGCTAAGAATTTAATGACTTTTTGAACACAAGTTTATTATAAAACAAAATAACTTTCAAACAATTTTACTTTAATGTCGAAACAAGTCATATATTACTAAATTATACGCCTTTTAAAGAAATCAAAAAATAATTTAAGCATTTATTCGGATATTATAAAAAAGAAAGAAAAAAATTCAACAAAAACTTGTTTTTTGGAAAAGGATCGAAATATTGAAATGTATTATAAGGTCAGGTATGAGATAATGACTTAAACTCTATTCTAATTACCAAAAACTTTTAGCCAAATAGGAAGTGAACAACAATTTGAGGCATAAAAGTGTGTTTCAAATAATTTTAATTATGACTGAAAACTATAAATTGACAATAAATACAACACTTAAGGCTTCGTTGACTTTTGTTTCCTTTAAAACTATTTTTTAGCAAAAATTGCTTTTCTTTAAATAAATATAAATTTCATAAAAATAATGAATTTTTTCAATTATTTAGAAAACAATTATAAATGTTATCTAATTTTTGATTCAATTCAATGAAATATCCTTTGAATGACTTTTTTATGATAAAAAACTGATAATTAATATCAATATTGCTATGGATTGTGACATATAATAGAGACAAAAGAAGTAAGAATTCATTGAAATTGATTGCAATTGTGAACAAAAGATATGACTAATGAATGTTAAAGCTCTAAGATTTCAAAACATGACAGCAATGACAACGAGAATATAAATCCGGATTAATGTTAATATAGATTAAAGTCTTCATTAGATATAACTAATTGTAAATCAATTGATTAAAACTTACTTTTTTGTTGCGATTCAATAGAAGAGACCCTTTCCCTACGATAACGTTTTCGCCTAAAAATATGATTCCCGACGGCACCGGTATGTCTGTAGAACCCGTATAGTTGTCATCGTCATCGCTATCATGTGTTGAGCCGTTCGATAGCCTTTTAGGGGCTGTAACTCCAAATGGCGCCGGATTTATGGCAAGATTAGACTTAACGTCTTTGCCCCTGAAATCGAAAACAATTGTTGTGGACGAGGAGTGGACAGTTGTCTTATTCTGTGGCGTCCAAAGAGAACTGTTGGCAGATTTGAAAGAATTGTTTTCTGTATTCAGCAAAAGGCTGGGCTTTAATACATCGACGGTTTGTATGGTTTGTATAGAATTGTCTTGACTTTTGTCAACCATAATATCACAAGAATTTGGCGAAACATTTTCGTCGTTAACCACTTTTACAACTGATTTCTTCTCATTGCCTGACTCTGGAGTTGAAGGACTTGTGTTGCGATTGGAGTCAGAAGTGAAAGACTTTTCAAAAACGGTTTCAATAACTTTGTTATCATTTTTATTACTCTTATAATTGTTGTGATTATTAATTATGATATTATTGTCAACGAATTGAATGCCAGTCTTTTCGTCAATGAGTGTCCCATTAGTCGAAATGTGACCTAAATCTGAGTCAATCGGTTCCTCATTTACTGATTGGCAGTCATTAAGAGTTTTTGACATAAAGTCATCAATGCTTTGATTGTGGTTTTGAGTGAAGGGTTTGATATTAGCGACGGGTTTATTGACTTTTGATTTGCTCTCTATTTGATTCTCGCACAAATCAGATGTTGTTCTGGCACTGGTCTGACTGTTCGCACAGACAGGTGACTGTTTGGTGCCATTCATGGACACAGATGTGAGTGAATTACGTACAGAATTGACAGAATCACTCGATTTAGTTTTGAGACTCTTTTCAGGCATTTTTTGATCTGAAGAAAGACTCGAATTATTAATAGTTTTCATAAGTTTTGGTAATTTATTCGCAGTGTTAGTAATGACAGAACCGTTGTGTTTGATATTCTTATTAGTGGTCTGAGCGCTCATACCTGTTGTCGGAGAGGCTTTCAGTGTGAGAGAAGCCCTTTTCGGTGCGATCGGAGGCTTTCGGAGCGATGGGATCGATGTGTTGGAAGTGTTAGAAGTACTGCAATTGTTGGCACTTTTGTTATTATTTTTGTCATTTTCTTCGCTAATATTCTTGCGATTCGTTGGAATGGGAGGAGAGGGCACGGAAGGGGTTGTTTGAATTACTTGAGGACATGATGGATGAGATTTGATAGTCGGCGAAGAATTGACAGACGGTTGAGATTTAGTGGTAGAGCTCTTATTAGAGGCCCTCACGACAGGGGGTTTTCTCTTGACGTTCGCAATATTCGAACCGTTTGTTTGACTTTTAATGTAATTATTCTTTGATTTATTTATAATATTATTAGCACTGGTTTTGTCACTGTCTTCACACGTCTTGCCATTCATGGGCTCAAAGATTCTTTTGTAAGTCTTGACGGTATCTGGTTTTGGCATTTCATCACTCAATCCGTTACTCATTTTGGTAACACTCTTAGCACCGGAGCTAATCTGAGTATGAGCTCTGTTCGCACAGTTAGGCTTTAGTTTAGCACTGGTATCACAAATCAAAACACTGTCATTGAGTACATGTAAATCGTTTTGATTAGAAAGAGGTGTTTCTGTCGATAGCGAGTGATTATGCGAATTGTTGGAGGGTTTGTGACCCCTGTCAACCCTCTCAGCCCTTTCTCTGTCGTCTTGCAATAGCAATGTTTCCATACTTTTGGCTCTTTTAATGACGGGCACAACAGCTGAAGACCTGCTGTTGTAAACGTTTTTATAGTTATGGCGTTGAATATACAGTCGGTGCGAGACTTGGCTTCCGTTTGCTTTGTTTCCGCTGTCAGTGATCGACCCGACACTCATTGAGCCATTTTTCACCACTACCTCATTGGCCTGCGAAGGCTTAGTGCGGCTCAGGTAGTGTTGAGGTTGTGTTGAGTGACGCAAATCGCTTACCACAATGTTTTCAAGACTCGAACAACGCTTTAGTTTAGCATTAATTAAGTATTTGTTGTTTTGTTTCGAAATATTCATGAATTTTAGCTTCAATTTGTCCACAATTCCCGGTCCGTATTGAAGCTCATATTCGTTGTCACTCATCTCATCCCTGTCCACACCATTGGTATATTGGGTGGCGTTGTGGACAGCGTTGGTTGTCTTGAAGTCCATAATCACTTCGTAGTGATAATCACTTTTATTGTTAACCACTTTTTCGTCAATCATTTTCTCTTTGACTAAACTATTCCAAAGAATATCATTGTTTGGAACATAAGTTCTGCCGCATTGAGCACAGGGATCGGCAAGGAATGACCCCTCACTCACTTGTCTCTTAAGAATCTCTATCTTTCTTTGGGCAACGATTCCGGGACTGATTTGTTCTTGAGTCAAATGACCGACTCCTGAAGTACAGCACTTGTGGTGAGAATTAATATCGGTTTGTTTGGACTTATTTGACTTTTTGGATGAAAACTCACAAATAGAAGCACTGGTAGGCAAGTGCTTGAGACAATCGAGACAAGTGGTGGCTAAGCATCGACTACATGGCCGCCCGGTTAGCACTGAGGAACTAACGGATCTCACAATCGGGACGTTTACACTACAGACGCTTTTAAGGTGAATAGCCTTACCCTTAGAGATGTTAAAACCAGATTCGCGTTGGGACTGAAGGGAAGGCACGTCTGAGCACTGGCAGCTCAACTGGCAATACTGGCAACTCTGGCAGTGTTCAATCAACGCGTCAGCACTGGTAGGGCAACTATTGCTACCTATAGAACCACTCGTAGAACCAGATTTTGGATCACAAGAAATGTTTATTTCACTTCTCGTCAACTTTGATGAAAAACTCGAGTTTTCAATGTTTTCCAAACCATTGTTTGCAATGACACCACTGTTGACAATATCTACCAATTTTTCTCTCTTCTTCTCTAATAAATCCTGGATCCATGGAGGACAGGGAGGAGAGTTGGTTTCCGTTAAATCATAGCCATTTATCGACTGTCGGTCGCAATGACTGTGAATATAATGGTTTTGATTGCAGTTTTGATGCATTTCTCAGGATATCAGTTAACAGGAATCGGAGAGTAGATGTAAATTGAAATTAGAGTTGAGTTTAGTTTGCATTCAATGCATACGAATGTGATTGAAACCAATGGTATATCAAAATAGGAAATACTTTATATAACGAACCACTGATTTATTGGCAATTATTAATAAAACTCTAAATATATACGAATTTCGCTTATATTATATTAATTTTGTTGTCATAAGTGGAAAGTGAGATAAGGGAAAGACAGTTAAATTCTGTGGTTCGTTAGTTACCATGATATCAATGATAAGCATTAACTTTAACTTTTTTTCAACTCAACAGAAACATATGAAAAGGACTTGAATTTCTCTATAAAATATGATAGAATTAAATCAATAAATAAATTACTTCACAATCGATAAGAAAATTTTCAGCGTTTGAGCGAAACATTGAATGACTTTTGGTTTCATTCAAACACCGAAATCACAAAATATATCAATGTTTGACATTTGAAATGACATTGATTTGTTTGAAGCAATAGTTATTAAAATTTGATAACTTTTTATCATTAAGTTATTTGAGTTTAAGTAATAAGTGATGACTTTTGAGGCAATCAGAGGTGAGTTGTTGGCAACTGTAGTGCCATTGATTGCCAGTCAAACAAAGCTGACAAAACAGTCACAAACAAATCCTTTGGTATAACTCATACCGAATGCAATGGACTCGAGTTATACAATATTTTTGTGTGCTTTGGCCTAACAGCCCAACAGCCCATCTGTTGTTCGCCATCTATTCCTCTATTGTTACTTCTTGTCTACCTGTCTGTACGAGGCGTTGGTTAGAAGCCATTCCCACCTACCTGTGCAGCGCACCTATCCCTGTATATTAACCTTTCATCCATAGCTCAAAAAAAATTTTAAGCTTCACTTCGTGTCAAATATTCTTCAAATAATAACTTTTTGTTTGACGTATTCATTACATACCAGTCGTTATGAATCGCTAATTAAAAGTTAGTCTAAACTCTGGTTCACCGAAGCGTTCATTCATTCAGACAATGAGTGAAACAAAAAACCTTTTGAAAGCAGAAATTTTCTCAAAGATTTCCGATATTTGTTGCCTTTCGGGCCATATATTAAAATGCAATTAACTATACATTAAACGAACTTTCGATCAGTGATTGGTTTTATTTTTTAGGCAAACCATCCAAACATAAAACGAAATCACTTTCAAAAGACAAACAATTTTGAAAACAGTTCAAAGTTTTCAAACGATTCAAATAAAACAATTTTGAAGAGAAAATTATAAATGATTTCTTGAAAAATGATTTACATATAAAATATTGATTAATAAATAATCAGATTTCAAAACGACTGAAACTCTTCGAAACATAACTAATAGATATATTTATCTATAATTATTTGTATAATATTATACTATAAGTGAATCTCTGAAGCAATCATTTCTTATAAATGATTCTTATATAATATGTATGAAAAATATAACAAAACATTCCTTCATATTATATATCAAAAATCATATCAAATTCGTTAATATATTTGTATTTCTTATCTCTTATTCATATCTTTTAATACTATCTTATATTTGAGTTTTTATTTACTTTTTATGAATTCATAGAAAGGATAAAAATATTTAAAACATAATAAATCATATTTAAAATAATAATAATATTTGCAAAAAAAAGTCTTCACTTCCATGAGAAACGAATGGCAATAAAGTGTCAAAAGTAGGACTAAATTGAAGGTTAGATTTGTTAGCAATTCATCAGAATTTGTCGTTAAATAAGGATTTCGTTTTAAAAATGCATAAAATGTTTGCAACAAATGTTTGTCAAATGATTTGCTTTCAACAAAATAAATATTCAAATCAAATAACACTATATATGAAAACAAATCCATATTTTGCTAAAAAATTGATTTAATGACGAAATAAATTCGTTATGAAATACAAGTCAATGAATACTAAAATTAGTTTTCATTTATAAATATATAAAACATTTAAAAACTATTTTTTAGGAAAAAATATAATTGAAATTTGAAAATGAATTTTCAAAATATTCCGAATCAGTTCAATGTTCGCTAAAATTAATGAAATGTAAAGATATTCAAAGCTTTATGTCATTTGATATTTGAGTAAATGATTAATTGAAGTAAAAAAAGCATTTTTAATATTTTAGTCATTTATGTATACATTGAATGAAATGAATTTATATTTTGTTTAAACTTTTGAAGAATTCCATATAAACTGATTTGTTGTTATTTTTGACAATTTTTCAATTTTGATCATTAACTGAATGTTTGAATTCGGGCTAATATTAAGATCTGAACACAATTTATAGATTGGGTATAGAATCAGATAATTATAAAGCTCTGGGCATTGGGTTTCAACTTATATATTGAACCAATTATTAGTTTTTCTTATATTTAGCAAAACTATTAAATCATATTATTTTTGAAACAAAATTATTTTCAAAAATAAATACATTTAATTATAAATAAAATTGATTCCAATTATTGCGAAAATCAATCGGTTTTTTACAATCATTTTTTGGTTTTAAATCTCATCAATAATTATAAATATAATATAAGTATAGATTATATGACTTTTGATACCTGTTGTCAATTTGTCTGTTATTTAGGCCTTTGAGACAGTGTTTGAGATAATGAACTCAAACTATAATCAGACAAATGCTTGAATACTAATTACAGAATATGCCATCACTTGTCCATCACCATCACCTTGGTCAAATATATGTATAGAGTCTTATTCGTAACGTTTGTTGTGAACACTTTTTGTCATGCTTTTAATGCATAAAATATGTTTTTTGAGAGTATCTAAGATTCGTGTTTTGGTATCTCATCTGAAGATCATTATTATTATTATTTATTGGCCTCAAAGGGAGTCAAACACTGGTATCAATGTCGACAAATTTGACACTTTTGGTGAATCCATGCGAAAAATTAGACCAAAAAATGTTGGTCTGATTTGACGTCCCTTTCATTTATCTGTATTAATGACACATTTTATACACGGATTCTGTAATCATGTTTGACATTGAGATTTGAAACGCCTTTCCCTTCAGTTCAACCAAGGATTAAATACTGTATGAGACGAAGAATATGTGAAAAGTATATGAAAAGGTTTAATCATATCATCAAAACGTCAATTATTTTTCAAACATAATATCAAACATAAAAAAAATTAATGAAAATATAGATAATTTAAAATTAATTTAACGAATATTAATCACAAAATGAATAGCATTGAAAACTAGTATAAAATTGACTTTAAAAACCCTTGAAATGAATTGAGACGAAAAAACCCTCAGAAAAAATATTTTAAGTTATTTTATAACAAATTATTCTGAGAAACAATTACTAAAATATCATTGAATTTGATTTCTTTTATTATAAATGAAATCAAATCAAAACAATAACTAAAAGAATTTAAGATAAAAAATGATTTATTTTATGTATTAATTGTCTCAACACTTAATAGTAATAAAACTTTCAATTTGAAAGAAATATACAATTTATTCAATGATTTATTAGGTCTTTAGGTCTCTATGAAATGATTTAAACAAAAGACAATTAATGAATATTAATGAAAATGCAGTGAATTTGAGATATTTAATAACAATCAATTGAATCATAAAACACTTTAAATATTAATATTCGCCACAAATAAAAGCCAAACAAAATAAATAAATTTTTCAAATACTGTTTCGTTATTTTATTGTGTATTTCGCCAAAAATAATGAATTTTAAGTAAATGTCAATTAATTTCAACAACATTTCCATTAAATTATTAAAAAATAGAGTAATTAAATAAGTGATGAAAATATATATATATTTCAGTCGTTATATAATTGAAGAGAAAGTGTTTCGAAGAAAAGAAAACATTAATAAAATTGATAATGAAATGACGATTACATCCACCAAAATATAATCTAAAAATCAATTAAAATATACAAAAAATATTTGATAAATACATTTGAAAAGAGAAATGGATTTCTAGTTAAAAAACATTGAGAACAATATGTATAACAATATTGAATGAAAAGTGTATTTCAGAGAGAAATAAAAGCGAAAAAACAGTGTATTTTGTGTTTAGAAATCATTTTCAATATTTTCAATAACATTAGCAACGATTTTGGTCACAAATTCGTAACAATAATCAAAACAACGATTCATTCATTCAATACAATAGTTAATAGTATTTCCAATAGTTTTGACATTCATTTCGTTATGATTGAAGTCATTTGTATTCATTGAAAATATAATAAATAATTTAGTCTTAATTTAATCAATAATTTAAACAATTATTACTTAGTTTTTCATTTGTTTAAACAGATTTTCAATCATAAACTCTTTCAAACATTTAAAACTCATTTTACCCTTAATTTCTTAAGGGTTCAAAAAATATATTAAAAGTTATAAATAACTGATTTTTGTCTTCAATAATAGAAATCTTCTTATTGTTAGATCATTTGTCTTCTCATCATTTGAGTCAATAAACAGCTATTTGTTGTCAACAATCTATACATCACTCGAATAATCACTTATTTTTATGTACAATAATGTGAAGGAATGGCAGAAAAACAGTCGAAAGTCTTCTAAAATATTATAATATTAAATGATTCCGAAAAGTCTTTTGTGTTTCAATGTCTTAATCAATGATGAATTCAATAGAAATCAAGAAAATACTTATTAATCGAAATTTCGGTAATTCTTCAAAACTTTGAAAAAAGTATAATTTAATGACATTTCGTTCGTCCGAATTAGGAGTCATTGCCCGACTCGAGCATCGATAGCAAGAAGTTGTCTATGGATTGAAAGACAATGAATTAATACTCAAATCAATTGCTATTCAAATATGAAATCAAAGCATGTATGAGATGTAAGCACAGGTATGAGAGAACAGATGAGGAGTTCGAGTGCGATAATTATGACACATACCTATGGCTTCTTTCTTACCGATATGGGAATCCCCCATAAGTTTATAGAAAAACAAATGTTCCAAACATTTAAGACCAATACTTCTGAGGGCCGGCAGTCGTAACAGTAGTTTAGCGAATCTCCCTGGTTGATCAGGGTAACTGTGCTTACAGTACTCTTCGAGAACGGCATACAGTTTCTCCCGAAGTGTTTCCACCTGTTGAACGGATTTCAGGTTTTTTGCCTCTGATTAACAAATAAATCAATTCATTCATTAATAAAAATATTGACTTTTTATCGAATTATAAACATTTATATGACTTAAAAGTCACTCAAAACATGAAATTTGTGTTATTTTTGTTATAAATAAACGTTTTTGAAATAAATGCCAAAAAAGAAAAATAAATAAAACATAAAAAAATAAATTTCTGATAAAACTAAAGATAGTTTTGATTGAAGTCATTGTCAGTTAAGAAGTTATGAAAATTTCAGTAAAAAACAAATAAATTATTCTTTATTTTGAATGCAATTAATGCCAAATAAAGACTGAAATCCAATTAAGAGTTCAATGACTGGCTGTCAATGAAATGCATACCGGGGTTGAAGAGTACGATAGCGCGAAGACATCCCAACTCTGTTCTATCCATTTTCATTTCACGCATTTTCGCCACTAATTCTGTGAGCACTCTATCGAATATAGTGCCCACATCTGCCCCCTGAGCACCCAATCGGTTGACGATTATATTGTTTGCAAATACGATGCCGTCCTTAACATTCATCGAACGGTGCGAGAACTCAGCGATCAGTAGTTCATTCCATCCCGTCTTCAGCAGAACCATCTGGTCCTCAATCGGCAGATCAGTGAAATGGGGTATATGTTTGGCCCACTCCACCAATTGGTACAGTTGTCGGTCAGCCGCTTGTAAAATACTGGTCACCGGTTGCTATGGAAAGGGAGGCGAATATCAATTAGTGATTGCACTGGACTTCAAGTGAAGCCAAACCTCATCTTTTTTGGGTTCAATCCGTTGTTCCGCTTCACAGATGCGTTCGATAGGCATATCGTTGTGTGAATTACTAGTGCTTTCGACTTCATTCTCTCCCTTGTCTTTATTCCTCTGCCTTTCCTCCTGAACGGCTTCTCTTTTCATTCCCATTTGAAGACATTTTTGATACCGACAATATTGACATCGATTTCGCTGTCGTTTATCGATAATACAATTCCGCTCTTCTCTACACGCATAGGACAGGTCTTTTCGAACTGTCCTCTTGAAGAATCCTTTACATCCCTCACAACTAAAGGGTGAAAAAACAATTAATAAATTGGTTTAAGTTTGAAAACAAGTCAATCAATGCCTGTAAACGCCGTAGTGTTTTCCCGACGCTCTGTCGCCACATATGGAACACAAATGCTTAGAACCACTCAATGGATGGTTCGGTGGATAACGACCTGATTGTGGGGATGAGACTTGAGGTGATGAAACGGCCGGCCCGTTATAATTGCTGGAAAGTGAGCTCTGATATGGAGACTGAGGTATAGAACTGGACGGCGATCCAGATGTGGTAGGAGTCGAACCGTTCGTTAATGTCGTTCCGTTAGAGGCTATCATAAAAACAATTTATTTTAATCTCAAAAACCTTTTAAAAACAATCATATCTTTAAGGAATGACATGTTTTGTGAGAATTGTGTGAAATGTAAATTATTCGCTTATTATGTCTTTTGCTGTCTTTTGATTATTTTTATTAAATTGCATTTAATTAAGCATTTTATGAACAATAAAGGAATGGATAGACAATAGAGTGCTGTAATAATATAAGAGCTTATGTTAGACTAATTCTTAGATTTCATATATGATTTGCATTTTATTTAAGCCGAAAACCCATTAAATTTTGAGTAAATTTAATTATTTTTGTCAAATATTTATCTCAAATGTGTTGAGAAAAAACAGAAATTCGTCTGATTTTTGGCAAAAATTGTTTGTTATCTTTGTATAAAATATGGTATAATTTGTTCTCCACTTCAAAGCCAATGAACTACTTTTCTTAACAAATATTCAGAACTCGAAAAGAGATGAAAAATAAAACAAATTTCAGTTATAAATAAACTATTCGTAAATGAAAAGAGTTTTTCGCAATAAATTCAAAGAGAGAAACGATTTACGGCTCAGGCTATAAACAAAGGCTAAGATCCAGTGATAGGGTTTTTGGCAATATTATGTTAGAAGCGCAGTGAGGGAAGGGATGTAGAGGACTGTAATAGTCAGTCACCCACACATAAAGTCGAACCGAAGGCCATTTCGACGGTTATGTAAATACATAACAATTGCTATGAGAATCAGTATGAAAGCGATTGTCTCTATGGCACAGGTATAGCATGGCATCGACTTTACAATCGTGTGGTATTCAAGGCCGTTATACACCTGAAAGGTGTGCCAATCCATACCTATTCGAGTAACTCATTCTCTAATTAGTAACCATTGAATTGAAATATCATTCAAAAGAGGCATTACTTTTAAAGGTTTAATTCAACTCAATTTATATACAAATTATATATTCATTTCAATTGCAATCGTTTGACAATAAATAACATTTCAACACAACATTCAATAATGAAATGTTTTGATCGACTTTTACTACTATTTATTTATTTATGACTTTCTTTACATTTGATATGTTTTTGATCTCAAATTTTATTATATTCTTGTCTTGTATTACAAAACAGTTTAATGTTTTGCAAATGAAATCCAAAATAATGAGAACTAATGCATAAATAACTCAAAAACAAAACTGAATATCATTAGAGAGTAACGAAAAACCTATTTTAATGCATGAGAAAAGACAGCACAGATTACTGACTACTGGCCGCCCGTCTCAATGTATTAACAATTTATGGACAGGTCTTGTAATACAAAGCCTAATGTCATAAAAAAGATTTTCTAATTGAAAACCAATACAAATAGAGTAGAGATGGCCTCTTATGTCACAAGTTAAGTGTTACCGCAGGACTGGTATGTATGGATGCGTTGCTCACATCCATAAATAGCTGGAAGGGATGATAAGCACTGGTAACCGACTGCCCTCATAAACATAAATTGCAACTTTTTCGACATTATATACGCTCTAAATATACGCCAAAAACAGTAATGTATTGTATATTCAATTCACTTATTTCTCGCATTCAAACCAATTGTTTATCAAAGCCAATACTGACCTTCAATATCAATGAACACAATCTAAACTCAATTACAAACTCGTGTTTCAAACACAATGTGAAAGTGAGTCCAATAGACAATCGATAATAGATGACAAAAAAGTCTCAATTTTTTTGTTTGTCACCGAAATTAATGTTTGACTATTTGTAGACAAGAGTGAAAATATAAAAAAAAATTTCCTCTAAAAATAAAATTTTCTTTTCGAGTGTTAATTAACTCCAGACTCGAAGAGCTCATTGAATGGCAATGAATTTTTTGTACAATATTTTCCCATTAACTCATTGGAAAAGGATTGCATACCTGAGTGCTGTTGGAGCCAAGTATTAGGACTTTGAGTGCCATAGAGTAATGCAGTGACGCTTAACTTCGGTCTCTCTTTTTTGTACATTATTTGCCGATAAATCGATATATATTTATATGTATTTCAATGTTAAATATATTTATAATATTTGTATAATTTCTCAAAATTATAGCAAAATGTTTATCACAGATGAATGAAATGACAACACTTTATAACACAGTCAATGAGTTATTGATGACTTGATATCACATTAAAATATACTCCTATTATTCAGTCAATAATTGGATTCATTAATCCATTGGCAAAGAATTGGATGCAAAAGGTTTGAGGCGATTGTACGGCAAGAAAGAGCATCGGTATGACAGGTGTGATCAGAACACAAACAGTATAGCATTGCGTTTAATACCATTGACCTAATATTGATATAAAAACTAATCGAAACGTCTGTTATCTCAACTGATCCTGAGTTGACTTTTAGACGACACTGGAGTATATATGCCTTGTGTTCAACTGTTTTGGACGTTCGCCGCAATCGCAATACCAGCACAGGATTGGAGGACTCGATATAACTATAGTATATCTAATATAATGTTATTTATAACATATATCACAATCACATGTAGTGTTCGTTTCGATACTATATATCGATATATAAAACAAATTCTTATATCAAACCAAATAAGAATCAGTGAAAGAGTTGTCCATTAATAGGGCTGTCGGTCAGCACATACAGAAAAACAATAACTCAATTAACACTTTTACCCAACAGTCCAACAAAATGATAAGACATTCCAATCAAATGAAATCACATTTTCTCATACGATATGCATTGAGAGTCGAGATATTCATTGGTTTCAGAAGTAATCAATTGTTGGATAAATGGAAACAAAACTATAAATAATGAAAATGTGATTCAGTTTTGTTCAAGAATTCAGTGAATGTCAAGAAAGCGATGGTTTTTCGATAGAGTAACTGATTATAAAATATATAAGACTTTTGTTTATCTCAATACAAGTCAAACATTTATAACAATTTCAGTTATCATTAATTGTCACCAAAACAATAATTGAGAGGCACTGAAGGACTGGTAGGACAGATACGCAACACTGAATTAAGTTAGGTTTGAATGCTTTTTACAGAACTGTTGTCAGTGAGAAGAGACGAATAGAAATACTGGTCCTCACAGTGTTCCAGCACTGGTAGTCAACACACAAGTGCCAAACCGAGCACAACCGAAAACTGGTCTTTAGTACAGTATATGCAATAGTATTGGTATGCGATTCACTCACTGAGAGCATCGTTAGCACATAGGCATAGGCACAACATAGGCATCATTTGCCTTCACTCCACTCAGACCTTGTCTTCTCATAGACTCAAACCGAGAACAACTACATTATATTGTGTTGAAATTGCATCAAAAACACAGTTGTGTTTTGTAAGTCATTTCGCTATAGACTGTGTTTTATGCAATTTATGGTTGAATAACACAAACATTCAATTATTCAAATGAATTATATATTCTATAATTCAATGTTATATTAAATAAAAATATAAATCTATTCTTGTAATGAAAAAAACAAAAATTCAATAAAAATAAAATTGTTTTCTCTTTTATAAAGATATCGAAATGAATGGCTTTTTCTATGTTATTATTAGAGACACAAAACGAATAAAAGAGATTTTTTTTAATTAACGTGAAATGCATTCATTGAATTCATTTATGAAACATAATATTCATAAATATTCTGTTTATATTCCATAATATTTCTGAAAAATTCATAAACTTTGTGTACATTTTATTTTTGTCTATAACTGAATATTTAGATAAAAACACTTTTCAATGACTTTGAATCAAAAGTATATATTTTTATATATAAAAAACAAAAATACATTTTTATCTTCAGTGAAACGAATAGAAAAAATGAAATACTCTTTAAGTATTTTGAAGCCGAAAGAGTGAATCAGTTAAAACACGACTAGTTTTGTTTGATAGCACCCAATACAAGGCCAACACTCACTCAAAAACTTTTAAATGTTATGTATTTTTGTGTATTTTCTTTTCAAATCATGTATTCATTAAAATACAGACATTTTTTCTTTTGCTTTCAATTGTATTCTAATTATACTTTTTATATAAAGCTTTGAATGAAAGGTTGGTTCAAATCAGAAGTCAAATCATCATTTGTTCACAACTTTTCAACAAACGAAAGCATTTTTTAAGTATAAAATCAAAATCATAAGATTTTATCACAATATTTCAAAACTAATAACTTTGAAAAATTGATTTTTTTTTGTAAAAATGAATTAATAAACCATTATTTGAATTAATTTGCAATTTTGAAGCAAAATATCGATAACGAAAGCTATGAATCACTCAAAATGTATATAAAGTCATCGAAAGTGAATAAATAAACAAAACATTTTTGTGTGAATTTGAATGAATGAAACGAAAGGGCGTTTACAAACAAATTGATTCATTAGTGTCTTGTCGTGAATTGAAAACAAATTATTTATTTGCAAAAAGAGTGAAAAGTCATTGTAGACAAGGGTTAGGGTTTAGACAAAGAATAAGATAATTAAAAATACATTTCATGATCGCAAAAAGTATAGAAGTAGTCATCAAAGTATTGAATATACAATTTATATACAATTTTGATCATATTTTTCCTTCAAAAAAGTTAGTCATTTGAGTGATAAATGAAATATTAATTAAAATAATGAATATATTTTCAATTTGATTATCACAACTGCAAGAGGTTTACAACCCTTTCATGTGTTGTCACAGAGAAAGACATGAGAATTATCTCAAACTTCTGTCGTTAACGATATAATAAAATTATTAATAATTCTCTAAATGTTTGATAAAATTGTGTTTTTTACAAATTAAACAAAATTTTTTTATTGCGATTAAAATAATTTTGTCTAAAAATCTAAATCTAAAAAACAAAACCCAAAGACATTTAGAGGTTATTTAAGACATGGTTTAAATTAATTTATCGTTTTTAGCACTAATTTATTTTTTTATTCAAAGCCTTCAAAAATATTCTCTAATTTATAATTATAGCCAATAAGTCATGAAAAAAGTGATGAAAAGTTTTCGAATCGATTTCTAATATTTTATTAAAACATTTAATTATAAATATTTAGTTAAACATTAAAATTGTATTTAATATAATGTAAACTAATATTTGAATGCCTGAAGCGATGCGACAGTTGTGGAGAAGAGGCATAAAAAGCAATCCAGAAATCAATGATAAGAGTTGGGATAATATGAAAATTGGGTCAATAGTGTTGAGCCAAAAAGTGCCTCAAATTGGGTCAACAAACCCAACAAACATTACAAACAACAAAAAGAGAATTCAATTTTGATTATCTCATAATTTCCACTACTTTTACACTTTCCAAATGAATATATGAATGACTTTATTGTCGGATCAAATGGACTCTTGTTCTGAAGGTCTTCTCAATTGATGTGAATTCAATTCAAAATGCATTTCTCAATAAAATGTTTATTTTTTGATAACTAACTACAAAACAAAGTCTGAAACAAAATACAAAAACAAATCATTAGTTGTGCTCAGAATTAATGCAACGAATGGTTGACATTATAACTAAGATTTATCTCATATACAAAATGTTGTATTAGTTTGACATTTAAACATAACAACCAGTAGTTTAGCGCCAGTGCTTTCATGAGCCATTCCTAAGACGAATGTTAAGACATCTTAAACTCAATTTGAGTGGAAAATTAGCTCAAACTCTGAGCTAAATATATGCAAAAACTAAACACTAATCTGAGGTCAGAATTAAAATCTTTTATATAATATTCGTTAACAAACGCTAACTCAATATAAAACTTCTTTCACATAATTTCGTCTATCGATCGACAAAAAAATTTATTAGATTTACAATATTTTTTAATATATAGTAAAATGTAATTTCCATTCAATCTATATATTAAAAAACGAAAAAGTCATTGATTTTTATTTTCAGCAAATAATGAAAACTTTAACAAAAAATTCAAAAATAATTTCAAACTATAATTAATTGCATTACTGTCTGAACAAATCAATAAATTCAAAGTTTTATGAACTCAATAGAAATAATGAATAAACATATCGTATATAATAATCAAATATAAATTACTATAAGTTTTGCAATCATTAAAAAACAAATGAATTCGAGTTTAATGAACACAAGAATATAATTTCAATTCAAATAAGACTTTAATATTTATTACAAGAAAATACAATTTATTGGTTTTGGAGAAAGTGGTTAAAAGTGAATTAAACACAACAATAGTTGGAGAAAAGGGGGCGGAAGTGGGGGTCAAAGGCAGACAATTCATATTTAAACCTTAAATACAGTTGAATTGAAATCAAATTGAACTTGAATTTAGAAGATATAACTCCACCCAAAACCTTGAATGAGTTTGTCGTCAATCGTAGTCTTGGAAACACACAATTCATGCCTATCCCTATCCCTACCTATCCTTCTCTATCCCTTTCGATCCCTTCGCTACTCTTTATTTGGTTGTGCCGTAAAACTATTTTTTACATATTCTTCAATATATAAAAAGTTTGATAAATACAACACAAAGTTATATTAGATTGGGTTGGATTGGGGCCAAAAGTGAGCACAGATAGTACCGACCCGTCAGACGGGTTGCCTTGAATTCAAACATTTCTCGACTATATATCATATAATATAATGAACAAAAATATTATTTAGTCATACATTGAGTGCTGTGTTATGTCTATCGGCGTTAAGTTTAACTCAAATTAATAACTCGATTGAAGGTCAGGTATCGGGTAAATAACATACCTGTGCTGAGGCATCACTCAAATAATAAATACATTTATTATAAAAACTTTCATAAATGAAAGATAGGATTAGTTTTGACAGAAAAAAATGGGAGAAAAGGAAAAACAGGTTTAGAAAAGTCGAAAAACTATTTTCCAGTAAATAATTGAATGTTTGAAATATTTTTTATATAAAATGGATATAAAATAACAATAACTTCTGTTTTGTCTCTTTGTATGTAATGTCAAAATATTGAGTCGAA
This sequence comes from Quadroppia sp. Gr-Ori-00064, assembly GCA_034700825.1. Lineage (NCBI taxonomy): Eukaryota > Metazoa > Arthropoda > Arachnida > Sarcoptiformes > Quadroppiidae > Quadroppia > Quadroppia sp. Gr-Ori-00064. The sequence goes on along the minus strand of JAQIXR010000206.1, from coordinate 20,561 downwards.
AACGAAGTGAATTATTGTATTAAATAATATATTTTTTATGCGAATCTAACCCTTAATTAGTTATAAGAGGAATAACTACTAATTTATGTCAAACCCAATGAATGACTGAAACTATTCTTCAAATTATTCATTCATTTGAACATAAATTGACTTTTAATGACTCGAAACTGGATTTTCATCACTTGAACCAAACTCTTCGTAAACACTAAACACTTACACAACTTTCAAAACTTTTAACAAACTTATCAAAACTGTGGCGAAAGACCTGATCCTAAGAGACATCTATTGAGTGGTAAACACACCACACATTCAGGGGGTAATTGGGTTTGAATGAAGACATTGATTTGCAATCATTATTGAAATCAAACCCTAATTGTTATATAAATTAGACTTGAATTCAATTACAAAACCATTTTGTAATCATTTTAAGAGAAAATCGTTTCAAATATTTATTAATAATTGAAGTTTTGGTCAAAAATTGGATCAAATGTCAAAACAATGAGACATTTGTCACACATTTCAGACATTTATTTCTTAATTCTTAAGCATTGAATTCAAACCAAAACTCTTTGACCACAAATAATCCAATACTAAGTCTTCGCTGATATGTAACCCTTGCGAAGGGTTGACCTCTTTTGCCAACTTTACCGCCAATTCAACCATCTATTCCAAGGCTTATAACTCTTGAGATTAAATGTCAAACAATTGTCTTAAACCCAACCCATGAAGAATACGTTCGAGTCTTTCATCGATTTTGAGGTCATTTGTCTTCAAAAGTGCTATCATTTGAATCGACTGTCCATAAAGTGGAAGACATTTACCATATATTCAATAAAATTGTCTTCAATTCACTCAAAACAATACCATTATTTGGTTTGAAGACATTGTCTGCAAATCACTGAAAATCGCAATCAAAACAAATATTAAAACTATTATTGATATCAATGACTAATATCTGGTGACCAACACATCCATTGATGGCTAAGACATGGATATTATCATTGAATGACACAATGGCTGACAATTGGATGCAAATCAATATCAAAACAATTGGTTTGAATGCAAAGACTTAAGTCATTGACCGACTCTATAGTCGAGGACATAGACATTGGGTTTGCTTTGCTTTGTATGCATTCATACAACAATAATAAGACAATTATGGCCTCTTTGGCACCAATTGGATGCCATTACAAGTGATAATCTAATGGCAATCACTTACCACTGCTCTCGTGGACATCCATTTGATGGTTGGGTATTAATGGGTCACTAATTACTGTTCACTCAATCCGATTGTATTGACTCTAATGTGTTGAGTGTTTCCAAACAATGTAAGAGTAGTTGTATTGGCCTTACACTCAGCTCAGGCACAGCACAGGCATAGCACTGGCAGTCTTGTCTGTCCTTGACTTTAATGTTCACACCATTTCATTGCACTCAATATCTAACGCAATGCCAAAACAGTCCCTCAAACACGACGACCAGTTATGTTGGCTATGAGTCACACATTGCATACCACTGGCCAAAGGGTCGCATAACTGACCCATTGAGGGATTGCACGTTGAGGTCAATAGGGGTCAGTGCTATGCAGTGGTCAACCGATTGAGAGACTCCTTGAATGAAGAGTTTGTCTGAGAGTTGAGTTTCGGCCAAAAGTCTTATCATTTTTTTGAAGGATTTTTCAAATGATTTGCATTTATTTGAATGAAATGTTTGAATGTTTTCAACATTTTATACAATTTTTTGTTAATCTAATCATAAAAATAGTTTTCATTATTAGTAATAATTTGATTAAATATAGAAATCATTTCAAAAACTATTCAAACGCTCAACAAATCTATAAATAAAAAGTTTGTATCAAATAATTGAATATTCAATGACTTCGTCGAAAAAGTCAAACATTTGTCCAATTCTTGTGATATTCTTCACTTAATTATAAGGGGTTTTCGTTTATATACTTTCATTAGCCATAAGTAAAGGGTTATTAGTGAGAGGCCATACCTTTGGGACAGACATACAAAATAGGGGTCATTAGAATTGACAGAAATGGACAGACAGTTTGCATACCAAGTGATGATATAAGACATGTGTTCATTCCTCAGCGAAACCCTTGTCTGTCCCCCTATCGGCCCTCCGGGTATTGTGCTCTGATAGTCGGCGTCGACAAAGATGGGCAAAGTATTGCATTTTTGTGCCATTCCTTCGACGTCTCTATAATGCCATACATTAGAGTTGATGTCGTTTTTGAGACCAAACGGTTGTCGCTATAAATGAAGGAATGGTTTCAATTGATTCCAACCAAAAGTCAAACCTTTTCTGGTCTTCGAATAACTCCAATCAAATCTATTTCTTCATCTGTTTGTCCATTGGGTCGTGTCTTCGGATTCATTCTCGACCTCTCAATCCATCCCCTGTTAACAAGAATTCTAATACCCCTGTCTTTCACCTCAAAAGGGGTTATAACCCAAACCCCAAACGAGTCCTTAGACCTGACACTAAAGACTGATCCGCTCTTATGGTCTTCGGGTTTGAGTAGAGATCGCGGACTTATCATCATTTCCATGGAGTTGTCGAACCTTCCTCTGAGTCTAACTTTCCTGTACTCAAAACCATTCAATTCATCCAAACTATTCTTCAGAAATCAAACTATTAATTGATTTTCAATTCAAATTTAACACAAATATTACTCTTCGGGCAAATCAATGGCAGAGTCTTTGATGAGCGCATCCAATTGATCGATAAGATTGAGCTTCCATTGTCTTCTATAGACCTGCCAACAGCCCAGACAGAAGGTGGACACAGGGATCACCTGTCGGTGCGAACACTCAACCAATAAAACAATTCAATCAAAACTTTTAATACAAACCAATAATAGATATGAAGTTTTTGGTCGGTTTTGAGATCTTCTTGAGTGTTGCCATCGATTTGATTGACATGTCTTCAATTGGTTGAAATGTTTTGAATAACTATTGAATAATTGTTTTGAAAGTCTTTTCATATGATTTGAATTCATTTGAAATACATTTGAATCACAAAAAACAAATCTAAACACAAACACGTGATTCAGTCAACAGCCGGCGCTCTCATAGGGGGAAAGGTATGCAATCAAAAACAGTTGCTTTTGGCCTAATTATCGACAAAATTAGTGATAATTTGAATCAAAAACAAATGAATTGAACAAAAAATACTCCAAAAAAAGTATTGATTTTATTGTCTTATATTTAATACAGAAATCAATTAACGGTTAGATTTGGCCACTCTTTCCAACTCATCCTTCTTTTTGATGGCGTAACTGTTAGAAGAACCCTAAGAATGATAACAATGTCAGTCAATGTCAACCAATGGTCTCATATCTGATCCAAACCTTTGCGGCGTTAATCAACTCGTCGGCCAAACACTCGGCGATTGTCTTAATGTTACGGAAGGCCGCCTCACGAGCGCCGGTACATAGCAGCCAAATGGCCAGATTCACACGTCTTAGAGGAGACACATCCACGGCCTGTCGTCTCACAGTCCCGGCGCGACCGATACGAGTGGAGTCTTCACGCGGACCGCTGTTGATGATGGCGTCCACGAGTATTTGCAAAGGATTACTTCCGGTCAACAAATGGATTATTTCAAACGCGTGTTTAACGATACGAACGGCCAGTAGTTTTTTGCCATTGTTTCGGCCGTGCATTTGCATAGAGTTCGTCAGGCGCTCGACGATAGGGCACTGGGCCTTACGGAACCGCTTCGCGGCATACCGTCCCGAACTGTGGGGCAGATATCGCGCGTACTTCTCTTTGACGGCAATGTAGTCCTAAGACAACCAAACCAGAGATGAGATAATGGAAACGATGGCAAACAATGGCCAAACACTTACAGTCAAACTGATGTCCGACACCTGGACATCACTACTACTCCATCGCCCAAACAGTTTGATCTCCAGCGGCTCCGCCCCTAAGGCCACGGCCGCCGGTGTGTCGTTCCAGACCTCGTCTCCCATGACTTGAATAATTAAATTGAGATTTGATTTCAATTTAAATCAAAACTAAATCCAAACCAAAGACTACAACAAAACGAGAAACACGTTTAGAGAGGAAAAGGAAAGACTGTTTTGAGGGACCGTTAGTTAAGTGCACTTCACTTCAAGTCTTGAATGCATTCAAAACTTTTTAATACATTTTTTGAAGAGTTGAGACATTTGTTCAATGAATTCAAAACTCAATTTTGGGATAAAATATTTAAAATTTTATTTGTTTTTCGGTTAAAATAGTTATATTGACAGAAAATATAGTAAAATATATTTGAAATTCATTTAAAGTTTTCATTAAAAGCAAAAAATATTGAAATATTATTTGATTTTCAATCGACAAACGATTGCTTGAATGGCAACGAAATGGTTATGGAATTCATAGACATTTCTTCTTCCGATCTGCCATTTGGGCTCAAACTTATACGTTGAGCTCAATCTATACCTCTGGAACCCCTTATCCTTCTTCGAGTGATCCCAAATGCTTTTGAGTGCTCCCACTTTGCGCGGATCCGACACAACGTTCTGTGGATTCGTTTCAACCAATCATTAGATTTGAATTAAAATTAAAATTCATTTGAAATCAAACCTCAAATATATTCAAGTCATTCAATAGAATCCACAAAAGAGTCAAACATTTTGCCATCAGTTGATGGTTTCGACCAAAGTTTCGGATGATTTTAAACAATATTTCAACTGTTTGTGGATTTGAGACCACTTTCGGTAAAGTCTTTTCATACTATAGAAAGCAATCAAAACATAACTTAAACTCAATTCAAAATAAGTGCAAAAAAGACAAACTTTGGCCAAATTCAAGAGAATGTTTATCGTGAGGACAATGATCTGTTTGTGGGGTTCACTTCGATTCGATTCATTCAATATCTGCACCAGAATTCTGACGGCGCCGTTGGTTGCGATCGTCTCACATGAATTAGGGGACAGTTTTGTCGTTCTGTCCAAAGCGTCCAAATCTTTGGCCAAATGCAAGAGCGAGTCATACGATAAGAGCTCTTTCAGAGCAAAGAACGTCATGTTTCCCAAAAGTAAGTCTTCAGTGGCCAGGGATGTCGAGGTTAATATTCTTCTGAAGGCATTCTTAACCTTTTCGTTCTCTTCGTGAATAGATTTACGGGTTTTATACCCCCTCCAAAAGGCCTGTAATAAAATTCGAGTCAAAAAATGGTTTTTTTAATAGTCAATAAATACCTGTATTTTTATAACAGCTTTTCTTAACGTTTGTTTCGATCGAAAAACTCTTTGAATGGAAAGGACTGAAGATTTTAGTCTTAAAAATTCTTGTCTTTCAGTTCTCATCAATAGATTCGCTCGAAATTGTCTTTGAACGCAAAGAACAGATGATCTCAGTTTCAAATACTGTTGTCTTTCGGTTCTCATCAATTGATTCGATCGAAATTGTCTTTGAATGGAAGTGACCGAAGACTTCAGGATTAAATAATATTGTCTTTCGGTTTTCATCAATAGATTTGCTCGAAATTGTCTTTGAACGCAAACAACAGATGATTTCAGTTTCAAATACTGTTGTCTTTCGGTTCTCATCAATTGATTCGATCGAAGTTGTCTTTGAATTAAAACGACAGAAGATTTTAGTCTTAAAAATTCTTCTCTTTTAGTTCTCATCAGAAGATTCGCTCGAAATTGTCTTTGGATGGAAAGGACAAATGATTTCAGTTTCAAATACTGTTGTCTTTCGGTTTTCATTACTCGATTCGCTCGAAATAGTCTTTGAATGGAAGTGACCGAAGACTTCAGGTTTAAATACTGTTGTCTTTCGGTTCTCATCAGAAGATTCGCTCGAAATTGTCTTTGAATGGAAGTGACCGAAGACTTCAGGATTAAATAATATTGTCTTTCGGTTTTCATCAATAGATTCGCTCGAAATAGTCTTTGAATGGAAAGGACTGAAAATTTTAGTCTTAAAAATTCTTGTCTTTCGGTTCTCATCATTTGATTCGCTCGAAGTTGTCTTTGAATTAAAACGACAGAAGATTTTAGTCTTAAAAATTCTTGTCTTTCGTTTCTCATCAATAGATTAGCGCGAAGTTGTCTTTGAATGGAAGTGACCAAAGATTTCAGTTTCAAATACTGTTGTCTTTCGGTTTTCATTACTCGATTCGCTCGAAATAGTCTTTGAATGGAAGTGACCGAAGACTTCAGGTTTAAATACTGTTGTCTTTCGGTTCTCATCAGAAGATTCGCTCGAAATTGTCTTTGAATGGAAGTGACCGAAGACTTCAGGTTTAAATAATGTTGTCTTTCGGTTCTCATCAATTGATTCGATCGAAATAGTCTTTGAATGGAAGTGACCGAAGATTTTAGTCTTAAAAATTCTTGTCTTTCGGTTCTCATCATTTGATTCGCTCGAAGTTGTCTTTGAACGCAAAGAACAGATGATTTCAGTTTCAAATACTGTTGTCTTTCGGTTTTCATTACTCGATTCGCTCGAAATAGTCTTTGAATGGAAGTGATGGAAGACTTCAGAATTAAATACTGTTGTCTTTTGGTTTTCATTAGTCTATTCGCTCGAAATTGTCTCTGAATGGAAGTGACCGAAGACTTGAGGATTAAATACTTTTGTCTTTCGATTTTCATTAGTCTATTCGCTCGAAATAGTCTTTGAATGGAAGTGACCGAAGACTTCAGGTTTAAATACTGTTGTCTTTCGGTTCTTATCAATTGATTCGATCGAAAAACTCTTTGTATGAAAACAACTGAAGATTTATGTTTTAAATAGTATTCTCTCTCTGTTTTCATCACTTGATTTCTTTGTAATTGTCTTTCATTTCTCATCCCTTTATTGACTCGAAATTGTCTTTGAATGAAAACAACAGAAGATTTCAGCTTTAAATACTGTTGTCTTTGAATTCTCATCACTCGATTCGCCCGAAACTGTCTCTGAATCCAAACAATGGTTTCTTCGCGAATCTTCTCTTCTTTGAGAAACTCATTGCTCTTATGCTTGAATATAATGGCGTCCAATAGTTCGTAAGTCTTCTTCCTGTGTCCCTGAACTATGTGTTTGACAGTTATGTTTTGGGGAACGACATCACCGAATGCCTTGAAGGCGACGCCAACGTTATGGGACTTACGGGTGCTATTGTCTGATGGATAAAGCAATTTAGACAACAGATCCCTTTTATCTGTGGTGAGCTCTGCGAGTCGGGCCAAACGAATACCATTCCTCAGGTCAACTCCAAGACATTTGACCTCAAAGTCGAATTCTTCGATCTTCGTCTGATCATAACTGAGAGAGAATCCAGAATTTCGCAGATATTTTGTTATATCTCCCACTCCTGTGATGTAATCGCGAGCGAAAGATATAATCAAATCTATCGTTGACTTGTGTTCGGAAGTAATGCGAAACAGACATGGATTGTGTTCTATGAGGCGGACCTGTTTCGCCCGATCCAAGAAGTTTAGTAAAAGCAAAAATCGGGTCAAAATATATTTTTTCGCTTCTTTTATATGAATTTCATCTTTGAAAAAATGGCTAATAGTTTTGTGGCCGTATTTTGAGATCAAATCCTTTGAAATCAATAGGTTTTCCGCAATAAAATTATTCAAAGTTTTTGTCATTTGATTCGAAATGATTTCAATCTTCTGATTGAAGACAGTTTCCAAACCAATGCGAAGCCAAAGAGGATTATATGATAGCAATAAAGCCATTATATGTTTGCGAACTCCAGTGTCCGCGTGAATGGCCCGGTCTTTGCGAACAGAATACTTCTCATCCTTTATATCAATGACAATCTTTCGGTTCATTTTCACCATTTCTTCGCTTCGATACAAAGAATTCGCACTTTTTCTCAATTGAATCCATTTGATTGATTCCCGATATCTTTCGGCAGACATTTGCTCTTTTGTGGGACAACCAGAAAGCGTGTCTTTGGTTGAATTGAAGCAATCGATAATCAATTGATTGGAATCTATAGACGTCTTGTCGTCCACTTTCGGCGCTAACATAACGTTAAGCCAAGACATGTACTGAATCTCTTCCACACATAACAAGGGCTTCATTGCCGACGAAGGAGTGGTCACATCGAAGAATGACTTGTCCTTTGGTGTCATGAGATATGTTGCAGAACTGGAACCACTCGAACGCCTCTTCTTTATAGTCGTTATCGATATTAGGTTCAAATTGACCCTCGATTTTGGTGTCACTTTGAATGTCGCTCTTCTGGCAGAACTCGACCCCAAACTCGGTCTTCGGACGGGAGTTATCTTCGATGGCGTTAACTTTGATCTCAGTTTCGGTGGAAGTCTTTGTGGAACTGAAAACAGTTTCTCATCGTTGGACACATTGATGGTGTTCTCACCGAATGGCACCCAATTGAAGGTATTCTTCGCTTTCTTCGTCTCCTTCTTCTTGTTCTCAATGTCCATATCGTTGCCATCCATTGGAATCCAACCCAAACCACAAGACTTTTGTGATTTCGTTTCAATGGATTTGATGTTTGAGTTCTCGTTAGAAACTGAGACATCGTTTGTCTCATTATCTTCTAATGAGATCCAAGCAAAAGATCGCTTAACAGATGGTTTGGCATAAGTTTTGTCCATTCGTTCACTCATTTTGAGTGAGTTTTGAAGAAATAATTAAAAATAAAACACAAATAAAACACAAATGTATTGACAATTGAATGACAGTTTGATGTGAAGTGAAGTCGTTTTGCTTTCAATAGACCTTTACTTAACTTTTTTTGGGTTTAAAATTTAAATGCAAACAAACTATGCTTTGATTGGCTGTTGAACACAAAGCAAGCGTTTGATTGGCGCTAATGTTTGCATAATATCAGTCGTCAGTCAATGCAATGACTTTGCGTTGAACACAAGTAAACAAATATCACATGTTTTTGAGGTTTATTTGCAAATGAAGATAAGAATTGATTCCAAGACCTGAAGATTAGCCGACCGTTGAGTCTGTGAACCAAATGCCAGTCTTTGAGCTGAAGTACGCGCCAGATGTCTGTCGTCTACTGAATGGTGTCTTTTGTATCTATAAACCAAAATGTGTTTCATTCAAATCATTGCCAACAAAACTCTTGAGCAAAGTCTGCAACGGTTTGTCCATCAGTTATGATAAACGCATTGAAATTGATCCCAAATTATTGCAGAACTCAATGCCATGGAATGTCGTCCACCGCGAGATGTTGTCCACATCTCTGGCCAACTATCAAGTGGTGAGAGTTTGTCGGTTCAAACGAAGGAGAGTTTCGCAGACAATCCTCTTGTCGTCGGACAACGGTATCAGCAAAAAGACTTTGCGCTCTCTTTTGCCAATTATCCGGGATTTTATTCCTCGGGAGTTGTGGTCGCATTCATGGGAAGTATGGCTAAAAGGGCCAATGATTTCAAAAATGGTCAACATTTGAGAACTTATGAAATCAAAGGACGGTTTGGTTTCGCGACAGACAATAACAGATCCGATGGAAGAATAAGAGAGAAGTCGAGATACAAACACGTGATGGACGGACACATCGGACGAGTCATCTCTAAGATTCAAGCCATACATCAAACACAAATGTTTTCCACTATTGGTGTCGACCTCAAGAGTGAAGAGGCGTATAAAATGGCAGCCAAAGGCATGATCAGACCTGCCTTCAGAAAGACAGTTCCCATTGTTTACGCCATTCGTTTGACTGAATTCAAGTCTCCAGACTTTGTGCTCGAAATTGAATGTATTAACGAATTCGACGAATACTTGTTTGGACTCATCGCTGAAATAGGTCTTAAGCTGAAGACCAATGCCTTTTGTACAGGACTTCGACTCAAAAGGTACGGCACTTTCGGTGTCGAACACTCTTTATTGCTAAAGCACTGGACGTGTGAACACATCATTGAAAATATGAAGACATGTAAACCATTAATAAAACCACATCTGTTTCGACCACTCTCTCAGATATTGAGTGATCCAACGGTTCTCTCAGATCACGAGATCTTTTTGGAAACACTTAAACAAAAGGGAGAAATCATAAAATGATTGCCTGTTTTGGACCTAATTATGCCATACCTGTAGTGATGGTGTTTTGCAAACGTTTGTGCGACCAGTAATGGGAACACAAGAGACGCGTCGGCATATATTTTGACCGGTTTGGCCTCCCTTTTAATCTTACCCCACGAGACGGCTTCGTCAGGTCGAGCGCCGGCATCGCTTCCATCGAATTCATTGCCAGTGTTTATGAATACCGAAAAGTCGGCGCCGTTTCGCTATTGTAGACATTGTTTGAATTTTATATAAATTGTGAATAAATTGATTAAAACATGAATTCACTGACCATTAGATTTGCGTTACAGATGTGGTGTTTGACTAAACCCCCGCCCAATACAATCATCCCTGACTTCCGGGCCTTAACTGCTATTGTATTTATCCTTCGAATGTCTGTTCGAAACAACCATTAATACAATGGTTGAAATATATCCACTGATTCATACCCTGGACAATATCGATGACAAGACCGGGGTTTCGAAACGTGTGAAAGTAAATCATATCACCCAAAGAGCCGTCGGTTAGCGCCGGACAGAAGATAGGGATTCTGTTTCGTGCGGCCCAATAGCATATGGACTCTTCGTTATTGATCTTCTCTCCCAAACGGGTTATTATCTTCGAAGGCGACCAAATCTGTTGACATTCCTTCTGTTCGGTTAACATCTGATCCAAAATGGGTTGAACCCATGTCTCAAAGGAACAGTAGTTGTCATTCGGGACCAAAAGATTACCGATTCTATTGATTCCTTCATCTCTTAAATCACTTCCACTTATATTGAAATCTGCGACATATGTCTGACCCAAGCATTTGATTATGTCTTCTTCGACACCGCCAGCAGTGGTCACAATGCAATCGATCTGAAGATCGTTAAAATGAGACAACGATTGGTAAAGACATTGGCGTTAAAGCAAACCATATTGTGTTGAACTAAGAATCTGATCGCATCCCTGACCCCACTTGAGATCATGTTAGAGGTATAGCCCAAGAATAGAGTGCATCCATTCCTTCGTGCAATGAAGGGATCCGTTTCCAAGACGTCCTCTTCATATGGCTCTTCACGGCTTATGAGCTTTAGATGACAATTAAGACAAAGTTTTACAAAAATAAGACAAATATTTACCATTTGTTCGATCTGTTGGACAGAGTGTCCAAAACTGGTCGCTTGAAAACCTGTTGTCAGATATGTCTGAAGTAATGCCGAATAATTGATCCCTTCATTGAAGTCATAGCCCTTTACTTGAGTGGGAAAAGAGTCCAAAATCGATGGTTTAGTCTGTTTTCCGTTGATATTCATCGACTCGTCTTTGGCTTTAGTCTTCAGCAGAACCGCTTCCTTCACTGAAGAGGGAATCGATTCCACGGAAACATTCATTTGGATATTGAAGACAAGACAACGTTATCTCAAAGTTGTTGAAGTGATGGCAAAGAAGTGATACATTTAATGGTAATGAAAGCAATTGTTTTCAAATCATTGAATCAAATGACAATCAAAAGAAGTGGTAAAACGTTGTCTCAAAAGATGATTATCACAAAAATGACAACAATTTGTGTCAAAAATATCATAAATTGGTCTCAATTTTGACAAATATTAACAAATTTTTAATATAAATATATATTAAAAATGAATTAAATTTTATTTAATTAAACAATAATTTAAAACAAATTATATTTTTATTTATAATTTGAGGCAATATTTGACATAATGTCTGAAAAGACCCAAAACTAATGATTACATCAAATGTTTTGTAAACAAAAACACGTTTTGAAAAGTGTTTACAAATAAATAAATTATAAATAAATTGTTTTTCATATAATTATTGTAATTAAAAAATGTCAAAATCTATGTATGAATACGTGAGGACTTATGAAGAGTCTTCAGATCACGTCTTGTTGAAGAACTGCTATATTGTTGTCCGAATAGATGGACAAAACTTCCATAAGTTCTCGAAAAGACATCATCTTTTGAAACCAAATGACAAAAGGTTTGCAAAAAACAAATCATTTGTTTGTAATTGAATTGAATTAATGAACAGATGTTTGGATCTAATGAACGAATCGGCGAAATATGTCATGAAATCGTTTTTCCCAAACATTGTCATCGCTTACGGTATGTATGTCTTGGATGTGCCTCTCGTTGTCCACTAATGTCTTCTTGTAATGGATGCAAATGAAGGCCAAAGCGATGAATACAGTTTTATTGTGCGAAGAGTGTCTGAAATGTACAAAAGACGTCAAAATAAGATAACATCTCTTATCGTGTCTTCGTTTACCTCTGCGTTCGTCTATAATTGGTCACAATATTTCGTAAATAATCCCACCCTTTGTGGCACTCAATCCGTTCGCCTCCAATACCCCCCTGTGTTCGACAGTCGGTGTGTTTTATACCCGAACCCAAAGCTAGTGATGGATTACCTCCGATGGCGTCAAGTCGACTGTCATGTCAACAATCTCTACAACACTACCTTCTATGCCCTCACCGGTCAGTACACCCGATATGTCATCAAAAGCGACAATTTGTTCGACATTTCCATCAGTTGTGGTCCTAATGGACAACCCATGAAACCATTGACGGCCAAAGAAGCGACGGATCGGTTGTCCAAAACCGTCAAATCAGACAAACACGAGATTATGTTCAAAGACTATGGCATTAATTACAACAACGAATTGGAACAGTTTAAGAAGGGATCAGTTCTTAGGCTCAATATTTCTGATGATATGTCAAAAAGTATTATCAAAAAACTGAAGGAAAAGAAGACAAACAAATTGAGACAATTGGATGACATCGAAGACATTGATTTGAATCAATACATTACCATTGATTACATCGATATCATTAACGAAGAGTTTTGGACACAAAACAAAGCACTTCTCGAATGACTTCTCATTTCATTTGAGTTTATAAATAATTATTAAATTATTTCAACTTTTGTTAAGATTTTTATTGATATTCAAAATGACTTTAAATATATTTAAAGAAATAATTTTTACGAAATTTTATTGAATCGAAAGAAAAATATAATTCAAAGACATTTGAAAATCAATTTTGGATTCAATTTGCGAAAAGTCGGACAATTGATGTCTTAGTTTTCGCCATCTTTTGCCAATTCCATCGCTCTCTTATGAGCGGCTTCGACAGCAGCGGCCACTCCTGATGCACAGTCGGCTTTGTCGAGCACATGGATGCCATAAATGGCAGGTCCGGCCGGAGAGCAGACATCGTCTTTGAGTTCATTTGGATTTTTTCCGGACTCTAGCAATGACTGAGCGGCCGATTGGACAGCCTTTGCGGCGAACTTGACTGCTGTTGTTCGGGACAAACCCATTTTGACGGCGCCGTCAGCCATGGCATTGATGAAGTAGTAACTGAAGGCCAGTCCGGCCCCACATATAGCACATGCGGCGTCCATTTGGCTCTCGGGCACGTATTCCAACTTTGCCACCGATGAGAGCATTCCTCTCAACGGTTCCGCCAACTTCTTGCTGTCTGGTTCGACATCGACGGCACAGATGCCGAGCCCATAGGCCACGGAGCAGTTGACCATGATGCGATGCATCTCAAGCATATACTTGTCCGGGTGTTCCGGATTCAGAAGACATTCTCTGATGTGTTTGCAGTCAAAGCCCGAGACCAGAGACAAGACATAGAGTGGTTTCTTCATATTTGGGATGAAGTTCGTGCAGAGAGGGAAAGGACGACTTCCGCCCTGTTTGTAGAGGTTCCGAATGACAGATCCATGGACTGCAATGAAGACAATATCGCAGTTGTATTTCGCAAAGATATCCAGATTTCGTTTTGTGATATGAATGCCAGAGAACTGAGTCTTCAGTCGTTCCAAGTTTTTAGTGGTCGGCGCCGCCACGTGAAGACGACTTCCCTCAACCTTTCCATAATTGATAAGACCGTTGAGCAAAGATTCGGTGATCTTTCCGGCGCCGATGAAACCAATCTTCGCTGAACTCAAACTCACTTTCGGTATCTTTTTGTCCGACATTTTGGTTGCTTTCAATCAAATGGTCAGTTCTTAAGGCTTTGAATAATAGATCTTTGAATGAGTTTTGAAATAATATTTGAATTAAATTTCAAAGCAATTAATCGATTGTTGTCTCAGTTTTTGCTCTTAATTATTGTCTCGAAATCTCAACAATAATTGAGTGAAAAAACCGTTAATTAAAAAATTGAATAAAATTTGTCGAAATTTATTTAAAATGTGTAAATGTTTTCAATTGCTTTGGAGTGCCTTTCGGTTCATATTTTGTTGTTCTTGTGGACAGAAAGAGGAATATATAGACCGAAAAAAAGATAAGTTTAAGTTAAGACCTAAAGGTAGATACAGAACTAAGAGCACCAGTACGAGTGCCACTGCCAGGACAGGTCGTCTCATTAAGACTGTGTCAGAGATATCAGACGAAGAACTTTATGGCAAATATCAGATATCTCTTCCGACAGTCGATTGCAAAACAGCCGAAGAATATATGTCGAAATTCAAGTATGAGATCCTATACGACCAGCGCATAGGAAAGGGTGGTTTTGGAACGGTATATAAAGCTGTAAAGCATAACGGCATCGATCAGGAAATGGCTGTAAAGGTGCTTGTCTTCGACCCTCCGACCAGTTCGAAGAAAGAGGAGAAAAAGTTTCACAAATCACTCAAAAATGAATTATATATCGCGGAACAGCTGAAGGAGAGGACGGGTAGGGCAGCAAAACACGACCACATCATCAAATGTTTCGATAGTTTCCTCTTTGACGACAAAATCGATTCCGAGAACAAGAGTATAAAAGCGTTTCTTTTCATGGAATTAGCAGAAAGTGGTTCAGTCCACGACCTCCTGGTGACTGATGGGCCGGTGCCTGAAATGGTCGCCAAACGATATTTCGCTCAAATAGTGTACGCGATCGAACACATGCATGAGTTTGGTATAGCGCACAGGGATCTCAAGACAGAGAACCTTCTGTTAGTGAAGTCGAAAACAACTCCGTTTCTGAAGGACATAAAAGTGACTGATTTTGGACTCTCGAGAGTTCACTATAAGGGAGGTCTCATTTGGTCCACCAGAACGGGCGGCACCGCTACCTATAGAGCACCTGAAATATTACGTCTCAAATACCAAAAGTCGACCACAAAGTTTGATCCATTCATGGCTGACATCTGGGCCTTAGGAGTGAGTCTATACCTAATGCTCTTCAATAGAGTTCCCTTCGATATGAATGACGTGAAGAAAGCCATTGAAAATCAGGAAAAGAAAAACTTTTTTTTACCCCCAAAGATGAATCCCGAGCTCAGGGACCTCATCAATAAACTCCTGGAGCCCGACGTGAATAAGAGGCCAGACATCAAAGCCGTTAAAAGGCATGAGTGGCTGTCGGGTGAGAACACACTAACCATTTCGGGACAGTAAGAAAGTGTTTAAACAGTCGATATTTACTAAAGTTTTTGCAATAAAAAGAAATTTAAAATTTATTTCAAAATTATATTCAATGAAAAAATACAATAATTTTTTGAATGAGATTTTTGTGATTACTATTGTTTAGAGAACTTTATATTCAATGATTTGGGACTCAATTGATGGCAAAACTCTTCAGAATCGGAACAATTGACTCGATTTCACTGTCATTGATATTATTGTCAATGATTTTTGTGAAAATACTTTCGATTTTGTTTTGACTTTCGAAGAGTTGAGCCCTTTTGAAGGCATTCCTAATCACATGTTTGGGAATTCCTGCCAATTGTGCGGCATTGAAGCCATAGCTCTTCGGACAGGCATTGGCTTTGAGTTTATAGAGAAAAGTTATACTTTCTTCAGTCGGATCGCTTTCGTTCTCGTTCTCAATCATACAGGCCTTCAAACAAATAGCAATGGCTTAGAATTGATGGCAAATACCAGTGCTTCATATCATACCATATGAACCAATTGGACGAATGGATTGTCTTTGAATTCATCGACCAATGAGTGGTAATGAGAAGAGAAAAGAGTTCGACATTTGATGGTTTCACTCAACTCTTTGGTGACGGCACAGGCAATGGCTGTGCCATCGAATGTAGACGTGCCCCTACCTGTGCTCAACAGTTGGTTCGTTAATCAAATGGTCACTAAATGCAACTAAAGTCAAATCAATACCCAATTCGTCGATTAAAACCAAAGAATGTTTGGTCGAATGTCTCAAAACCATTGCTGTTTCGCTCAGTTCTGGACAAAAGAAGTTCAAAAGTGTTTCAATGGATTCAATGGTCGACAACTGAGTCACCCATACCTACGAAGAAAGTACTCTCGCCTTCCACTATACGATCAAAAGCTCCGATTCGTGTGAATATGCGATCGACAGGTGTTAGAGAGCATTGGAGGGCCGGGACGTAAGCACCTAAACATTCATAATTCGATTTCATGGAATGTAATCAAAGGATTGCTTAAGACATACCTATCTGTGCCATAATGACTATGAGCCCCAACTGTCGCATTAAAGTACTCTTTCCCCCCATATTAGGGCCGGTAAGCAATAAGAGCTTCCCTTCGATGACGATATCGTTTGGAATAAAGTTTTGACAATATTTAAGAAGACATGGATTTCGAGATTCCTTAAGATTAACGAACGGCTCATTCGAGTGCGAGAACTGTGGAAGACATACGACTGACCCGTTTTGCTGAAGGAATTGACGGCTTTTGCAGAGACTTAACAATACGTCGAACAAAGACAGGCATTGAATCGCTTCCAACCATTTGCTGTAATTTTTGTCGAAAGTCTCAAATATTCTTCGCATAACATCTCGAAGAACTGATTCTTTTGCTTCTTCTTTAGCCATCAATTGTTCGAATAATTTTTTGATATCAGGGGTTGAATAGCGTTTGAAGCCTTTCCGAGAGCTCTGGAGTTCGTAGTTATCGTCGTTAGTAATCATTTTGGTCGCACTGTCGGGTATTTCCAACTGATAGCGATTTTTTCCATTTCCGAAATAACAGACTTTAGTTCCGAAGAATTTTCTTTGTTCTGACAAATAGTTCTCCAATTTATTGGTAATTCTTTGTATTTCTTCTTCCAAAGCATCGAATTCAATGTCAGCCCCCGTTTGTGGCAATACTTTCCCCTCTTGTTTAGCCCTCTTGTGATCAAAAGCGTTGTCAAAATATTTGAGTTTTCCGCTCAAATCGGGAAAACATCCGCCATTTTGGACATATGTGAGACATTTGGTCAAAATGGACGACTCGAATGACTGGAAGTGCTTTTGAAAGGTTTCGACGATTTTTATCGATTGCTTAAATCCGTCCAAAACTGACAAAAAGTCCAATATTTTTCTTTTCGAATATATATCTATTTCGAAGAGAATAGCTCTCGAGTCGGGATGGCTTTCGGCCCGTTTGGCCGACCCCTGGCTATGGATTTTGGAGAGAAGACGCTCCAAATCAGGCATCTTCTTAAGCACTTTAATCGTCTCTTCGATATCATAGCGAATGGCAGTATTTGTCAGATCTTTGATAGCTTTCTGTCGGCTCTCTATCTCTTGGATATCACAAATCGGAGAACAAATCCATTTATGCAAAAGTCTTCGCCCGAAAGCTGTGGAACAGAAGTCGAGCACTTCATTGAGTGTTCCTTCAGTTCCACCCAAACTGTTGCGAAATATTTCTAAATTTTTAAGACTAAATGAGTCGACAATCATATGTTTGGGTAAGGCTTGAGAGGTATCGCACTCTTTGAGAGAATCGGACGGTTTGTACTCTTCTATCATTCTCATTGATATCACTTCGTCTCCAATAAGGCATTCATTGCAGTACTCAATAACAGCACCCAATGCTTTGATGGCCAACTCATACTCGGGTCGAGCCGTGTGTTGAAGCGAATCGCTTTCGTCTAACATATGGGCCAACACTTCAGGCAGTCGTCCCTCAAAGACATCGTTTTCAGTCAAGTATTTCAATGTCTTATTCGATGTCCAAAATTCTTTCTTCACTTCTTTGCGCGCATTCGGAGCACAGTTTTCGACCAATTGTTTGGTCTTTTGAGAAAATGTTTTGCGATCGAAGAGCAGTTCGATGGGTGGGTTGTGGGCCATAACTGTTCGCAATCGGGAACAGTGTCTGTCGTCCGAGAACTGACTCAAATGAAATCTTCCGATCGAAACGTCTATAAAACAAATGCCAAATTCACTGTCAGTCTCATTGGTCTGAAGGCAAAGGAATTACAATTAATTAGATTTCAATTTCATATTTCATATACATTTTCAGTGATTGCCAACAAATAAGAGTTTCCATCGGAAAGCATATCTGCGTCGATGACCGATGCCGTTCGGGTGCCAATTGTGGACACTCGACACACCTCTCTATTAACCACTTTATCGAATTTAGTTGACTTTTTCAAACGCTTAACCCTTTCCTCCATCATCTGTGGAGTCTCTGTCTGTTCAATTCGAGCCACTTTATACCCCTTCTGAATGAGGACATCCGCATAGCGTTTGTATGCCTTCTCGGGAAAGCCTGCGTGAGCGCAGTCACCTTTCATGAACATGATCTGAAGCTCCGATACGGCTATGACTGCATCCATGTTAAACAATTCGTAGAACTTTCCCATTTTGAAGAAGAGGACGGTATCGAAATGACTGGTCTTAAAGACCCACCACTGCCTCATAGCAGGAGTACAACCACTGAGGAAACTCTCGGACACACAGAGAGAGGACGGGTCATAATCTGGATTCAGTTCGCCATTTATTAATCGAAATTTTCCCGATTTGTCTTTAATTTTGTCAGGTTTGAGGAACTCATACTTCATGTGTGGCCACTCTTTGTCTTTGTTTTGTTCATTGAAATCAGTTACGGATCTGAAGGACTCGTCGGCCAAAGAAATCACACTTTTATTCATTTTATTATTATTTTTCTTCTGAATGATTGGAGTCTTCTTTTCCAACGGCTTCTTAGATTTGGTTCTTTCTGTCAACCAATTCTTGGAAGTATTGGCAGACTTCGAAGTCTCTACTTTTGCTTTGGAATCGCTGTCCGAAGAATTCACATCTGAGTCGACACTCAATTCCGCTTTGGATGTCTTTGTCAATGAATTCTTTTTCTTACGATTAGTGTCTGAATCAGAAGAATCAAAATCTGATTCAATGCTAATCACATCCGAATCTGAAGAACTTTTATGTGATTTTTTGTGTGATTTTTTAGAAATCTTTTGATGTTTTGATTTTTTTGATGATTTCTTTGAATTGTTCTTTGAATTTGAAGTCTTGTTTCGTTTATTTCTCTTCGGTTCCGAATCTGAAGAATCGATGTCTAAATCAGAACTAAATTGATCCGACTCTTCGTCGACATCAATAACTTCTTCGTCTGTCGTCTCATTTTCTGAACCAACTTTGAACTCATCATCACTTCCGTTGTCATCACTCGATTCCAATACAATTCTTCTAAACTTTTTTCTGTCGACGCCTTCACTCGGACTGATCTTTCGTTTCAGTTCAGACTTTTGTTCACTTTTTCGATCAGTTTTATTGGACTTTGATTTTGGACTTTCTTTCTCAACACTCGAACTCTTATCCATGGATTTGCTGGCGATGTCAGCACTTGTGTCCACCTCTGGATCAATCATTTCGATGTCCGGCTCTTCGTCATCACTGGCTTTGAGGTCTGATATAAGACTCCAGCGCTCGTCGGCATTCATTTTCATGGCCTGATCGGCGAATTCAATGGATTGGTTCCACTTTAAGTCCTTCAGCAGAGGAACGTCTGATTTGTGTTTCCCTAAATAGATCTTCAGATCTCTTAACCGAATCCAAGCCCTCGACTGATATGAAAAGTGGTATAAATTTGTGTCAAATCAAAGTCATGTCATTTACCGGCGGGTCGTCGAAGAACATCACGTGAATGAGAACTGTTTTACCCTTTCGTTTGACAAATGAGTTGAGGGTCGGGTGAAGACAGACGATGGACGGCCACCAGGGGTACCTGTGCTCGACATACCGGTGCTATTAGACTCATATTCATTGAAAGCATTGATGGCATACCCGTCCAGTTTGGCCCAAACCAAGTCATACAACACATGTCCTCCACTGTCGACGGCTGTGGTGGTCGACGACTGCGAACCGGAAACCGAAGCCGTGTTGTCATCACTTCCGGCACTCAAACACCCATTGGTTTTGGTTTTGCTATTGTTTTGACTTTTATTTTCATTACTTTTTGTGAAATAATTCAATAAAGTATTGCTTTGTTGTGACGTTTGACTCGATTTACGCATTGTTTATATGTTTTCACTTTTTATTAATCATAAAAACAAAACAAAACTCTATTTCAAACACATTTCACTCAAACCAAACATTAATTGAATTTCAAAATTAATTTCAATTTTTTGATTCCTTTTAAACCAAACATTCGATTACGTAATAAATAATCCGAAACACATTTTTAGCGCCAAATCGTTGAGACGTAATATTTGAATGATTTGACGTTATTTACATAAAAGGCAAACATTTGCACAAAGTTTTAAACAAGTTTTTGCTCTCTCTCTCTCTCTCGCTCTCTCTCTCTCTCTCTCTCGCTCTCTCTCTCTCTCTCGCTCTCTCTCG
>JAQIXR010000205.1:0-40544 GCA_034700825.1 Quadroppia sp. Gr-Ori-00064 | reverse complement strand
TGTCCCAAACGCCGTCCACAAACACATCCATCTCTTTCCTCCATTGTATTATCTCTTGAACGTCCGTTGTCTTCGGCGGTTGTGGCAGTCCTTTATGATAAGATTCGATGTCCAACTGTTGGCCAGAGATGTGTTTCATCGATAAAATATAGACTAAAGTTGTCGTCAAATAAAACATTTGTGATTCAAATCATTTGTCTTAAATGCAATCAATTTATAATAAGTTTAAAAGTCATAAAAATTCAAATCAAATGCAAATGAATTTCAAACAATATTATGACTAAAATTCTTCGCGTTTTCAATGATAAACTCAAATGTGATTCAAACCAATCAATGAAATCACACCTGATTTCCAACAATCGGTAAGTCATGAAATTTTTCGCATTCAATGGCAATAATTATCACAAAAAAAAGTTTAGAACAAATTAAATAATTTTATTTTTATTTGATTTAATGAATGAAATTATTT
Organism: Quadroppia sp. Gr-Ori-00064; assembly: GCA_034700825.1. Classification (NCBI taxonomy): domain Eukaryota; kingdom Metazoa; phylum Arthropoda; class Arachnida; order Sarcoptiformes; family Quadroppiidae; genus Quadroppia; species Quadroppia sp. Gr-Ori-00064. The sequence continues at coordinate 40,075 of JAQIXR010000205.1, read as the reverse complement.
TATTTATTTATAAATCATTTTTTTCAAAATATATAAGAAATTCAAAACATATAAAACCATTGAAATGAATACAATTAAATCAAACCAGAGATCACTTTCACTGACACTAAGAGTAAACTGTTTTTGTGAGTCTTTTGACACTTTGAAGCCATTGAGAACAATGTGATCAGTGTTTAGGAAATACCTCTTCAGACTCACACAGTCGGTGAAGACGTGAGGGAACCGTCGGCCATAGTTTTCAATGTCCCACTGCTGGGAAGGGTTGGCCGTTATATACAGGGAGGCCATCATAGCATTATATCCGCTGTATTTCTCCATTTGCACCACAATTTGCTCGCACTGGTAGTGTAGGTTAAAGACTGGCCACACCTGGCGATCGCGTTTCAACTTCAACAACTCTGCCACCAATGGCTTGAAGTGTTTCACAACCATTGTTCCCCATTTGACGATCGCAGCGCCGGTAAACTCCGGGAGGGGCCCGAAAAAGGGTGGGTTTTGCAGTTCAAACGTCTGATACGTGGCTATCAATCGCAAGGCATTAGAATAATAAGACTTCACAATATCCATGAATTGTCTCCTCTTTGCGATCAATAGTTTCGGTTCATTGATATACTCGTCCAAACTGTCCCTGTGCCTTTTGCCGTCCCCGTAATAGTCTCTGTATTCCTCGTTTAGGAACTCTTTGCTCACGTTTGACATCCTGTCCCAAACGCCGTCCACAAACACATCCATCACTTTCTTCCATTGTATTATCTCTTGAACGTCCGATGTCTTCGGCGGTTGTGGCAGTCCTTTATGATAAGATTCGATGTCCAACTGTTGGCCAGAGATGTGTTTCATCGATAAAATATAGACTAAAGTTGTCGTCAAATAAAACATTTGTGATTCAAATCATTTGTCTTAAATGCAATCAATTTATAATAAGTTTAAAAGTCATAAAAATTCAAATCAAATGCAAATGAATTTCAAACAATATTATGACTAAAATTCTTCGCGTTTTCAATGATAAACTCAAATGTGATTCAAACCAATCAATGAAATCACACCTGATTTCCAACAATCGGTAAGTCATGAAATTTTTCGCATTCAATGGCAATAATTATCACAAAAAAAAGTTTAGAACAAATTAAATAATTTTATTTTTATTTGATTTAATGAATGAAATTATTTTATTTATTTATAAATCATTTTTTTCAAAATATATAAGAAATTCAAAACATATAAAACCATTGAAATGAATACAATTAAATCAAACCAGAGATCACTTTCACTGACACTAAGAGTAAACTGTTTTTGTGAGTCTTTTGACACTTTGAAGCCATTGAGAACAATGTGATCAGTGTTTAGGAAATACCTCTTCAGACTCACACAGTCGGTGAAGACGTGAGGGAACCGTCGGCCATAGTTTTCAATGTCCCACTGCTGGGAAGGGTTGGCCGTTATATACAGGGAGGCCATCATAGCATTATATCCGCTGTATTTCTCCATTTGCACCACAATTTGCTCGCACTGGTAGTGTAGGTTAAAGACTGGCCACACCTGGCGATCGCGTTTCAACTTCAACAACTCTGCCACCAATGGCTTGAAGTGTTTCACAACCATTGTTCCCCATTTGACGATCGCAGCGCCGGTAAACTCCGGGAGGGGCCCGAAAAAGGGTGGGTTTTGCAGTTCAAACGTCTGATACGTGGCTATCAATCGCAAGGCATTAGAATAATAAGACTTCACAATATCCATGAATTGTCTCCTCTTTGCGATCAATAGTTTCGGTTCATTGATATACTCGTCCAAACTGTCCCTGTGCCTTTTGCCGTCCCCGTAATAGTCTCTGTATTCCTCGTTTAGGAACTCTTTGCTCACGTTTGACATCCTGTCCCAAACGCCGTCCACAAACACATCCATCTCTTTCTTCCATTGTATTATCTCTTGAACGTCCGATGTCTTCGGCGGTTGTGGCAGTCCTTTATGAAGAGATTCGATGTCCAACTGTTGGCCAGAGATGTGTCTCATCGATAAAATATAGGCTAAAGTTGTCGTCAAATAAAACATTTGTGATTCAAAAGTGAATTCATTTTCGTCTTAAATGCAATCAAATTATAAATACGTTTAAAAGTCATAAAAACTCAACTCAAATGTGATTCAAACCAATCAATGAAATCACACCTGATTTCCAACAATCGGTAAGTCATTCAATATTTCGCATTCAATGGCAATAATTGTCACAAACAACAAAAGTTTAGAACAAATAAAATAATTTTATTTTGATTTGATTTAATGAATGAAATTATCTTTTAATTAATTATAATAATTAACAACAAATAAAATAGAATTTATTTACAGAATATATAAAGAGTTGGACTAAAAAAGGGGTTCATTTCAGAAGTAAACGGCCGTCTCGTCATTCAATTGGTCCGACGCCGGGAAGTATAGCGTGCTCTCGGCGTCGGCTGTTTGTGTGTCACTATCTATCGTCAATCGGGCCAACAGTGCGTCGATTTGGTCGCGCAGACCCACTAACGGTGCGTACGATTCCGTGGTCAAGCCATCTGTGGCCAGAGTTGACACCAAAGACATTGCTATCGAAAGACGAAGACATTTTCAATGAAAACCAAACCATAAAACAATTCATTCAATGCTTTCATACCTTTCTCGAAGAACGTCACCTCTCGGGCAGCACTGGACCGGTGGTCGTGTTCGCCCATATCGCTAACAACAGTCCATTCGTATTCATCTGTGATTCCTATTCGAGACAATCAATGGACACAAGAATTAACAAATGGTCGAAAAGTGGTCTCAAAAAAGTGGTCAAAACCTCTTGAATTTGCTAAAAGTCTTCGTTTTTCGTTCAAAAGTAGTTTAATATTGGAATCGATTTCAAGGATCCGCTGTTCGGGCGATCGGATGACCAGCGCTTCGTCAACGATGGGCTCATTGGAGATCGTGACTCGAGTGGGAGATATGAGTTCCGGTGGTCGGACCTCGTCTTCGCGCACATATCGTATGACTCCTTCGACCCGCGAAGGCGTTGCCATTTGTTCTTCTTCTTCTCTAAAGGGCTCCGACGTCTCAGGGCTTACACTACTGTTGTTATTGTTGTTCTGGTCGTCAGTCACAGCACTGGCACTCAACTCATCGAACTCTAGATTATCGACATCTCTGTCCACTATCACTGCCTGGTCTTCGGTCGACGGATCCATAATCTCATCAGTGCTGGGCTGAGACGTGAGGTCCTGGAGTTTGATCACCTGCTGTGTAGGTCTGGCCACTTTCGATATGCAGTCCTGCCATTGTTTCTTCTCATTACGTGTCGGCGCCGCGAACTCATAGAAGACCGAGTGCTCGGGCGATATGATGAAGAAGGCGTTCTGGTCTGTGGCCACGTCTTTGGTGAAGGCATCGTGCAATAGGACGAACGGCGACATTGGAGGACAGTTGGTCTGATTGGACTTCGACGCCGGGTTCGTATGGTATTTAAGAGTGAACCTGTCGTTTGATTCCCGCACTAAAATCACGAGAATCTTATCCGTGAGTAACAACAAGACGTCAACGCATTTCTGTTTGGTTATCCTCCACATGAGCGCCCCCTCGTGTATGAGCGTATGGTCTTTGAGATCGAATATAAGCCCCTGAGCTCTGTCTGTCTTCTTTATAATCTCATTGAGCCGTTGGTTGTTCTCCGCCCTTCGCGTCGCCTCATTCACCAGTGAATTGATTTCACGACTTCTGGTGAGAGCGCTGTCGACCAGTTGGTACTCAAGTGAGTCGGAAGGAGTGGCGTGTAATAGACGGTCCAACAGAAGCTGATATCGCAGTGGCCTTTGAAATACTGTTCCCAAATGGTCTTCGAGTGAGAGCCTCGCGAGCGGTGTTTCGGGCATAGCCTTCGTCCTGACCTCCGGATCGTGGAAGTGCTTGAGCTTCGAGTCCTTCTTCCTGGCCTTCCAGGTGTCCAAACCGCCGAGCTTTTGGTTGGCGCAGAACTTGGCCGCCTCTATGGCCAACTGTGTGCCCAATTGACCACAAAACACATCACATAACGACTGTTCCAATGACTTGTTCTTCGCTTTGAGCGCCGTTAATATATTCTTGTGGACATCGAGAAGACGTCTTACGTTACAGAAGACGTCTTTCAACTCATTCTTATTTAATAAGTTATCGCTTTTAATGGGTTTATAGAACACACGGTATATGAACTCAAGGACCACAATGTGCTGTTCCTGTGATTTAATGATTTCGCTCTGTATTTGAATACGCTTTTCGGACGGCGGCCGCGGAGGCAATGGCGGAGGCGTGTCCTCGTCGAGCGTGTGCTGTGGACTGACCGTCGGACTGCCGGTGCTCTGTTGGTGGACATCACTCTGACTCTGTTCGTCCTCATCGTCGGACGACGAGAGTTGCCACGTGTCGGGCGATGTGGTGGTCGGCGACGCGAAGAGGTCGGTCGTTAGGGTCAGGTCCTGCGGTTGAGAGGCGTTGTGTTGGGCCAGATTTGAGGCGTTGGACGTCGGGAGTGCCGGATCACTGCGCTTACGATATGAGGGGACAGTTTTGCGCTACGAAAACAAAACACCAAATGAGAAGACAATGGCATAGAGTGAAAGAGAGACAGAATTTTTGTGTTGAAATACAGGAAAAAAACTGTTAAAAGTGTTTGTAATTAAAGGCAAACAATAATAACAAATGAGTTGTCGGTCTGTCAGTAGAGGTAATGCCTATTGGCATGTATTTATGGCATCGCGTGCTGTGCAATACCGACGCAAATGAGATAAAAAGCACTTATTAAATGAATGCCAACGACCCAAATATATGGGCTTCTGGCCGTCCATAGGCACAGGCATGTAAGCCATGGGCTTATATGCAAAACACATTAGGAATAACTTATAATAGCATTACCTCTACTCTAATGTATATCGCAATTAAAACCCATTAAACCGTTTGACAATAAATTAGACAAATGTCTCATTCATGGCTTACCCGCTGTTTGAACGACTCGGAACGGGATATCGTGTTCGGAGGGGTCGGTGCCGTGGAGTTGGTGGCTATTGACTCACCAAACGGTAATACAGTCGAACCAAACCTATGGAAAACAGATTCAAAATTAATTGAAAAACAAATTTCATATCAAAAAATAGTCTCAAAAAACAAAAACATTGAATGAATTTGAAAACATTTAATTGGATTAAAGACAACGAAAACAATAGAAAAATTGTAATCAAAATGTTATTCGAGATTAAAGTGATTACGAGTTAGTTGTCATTCTGACAGCACAGGCATGTCATGTGCGTTAGGGCTCACAGAGGTAGTGACAGACACAGAGCATAGAAGGGAACGGTATGTCACTTACGTCACGTTGTCGTCGTCTTCATCATCGGATGATGAGGACGAGGATGAGATGAGTGGAGGCGCGTGTGAGTCGTGATTGGGCGCTGAGACCGCCTTTTTGATCATATCGATGATGGCGTTCCGGTCGGAATTCCAGCGCCGACTCCTCTTTGGGTTCTGTCTTCCTGTGGGCGTCTTGTCGTTTGACTGGTTGTTGGACTGCGGGCCCGGACAGGGGCTGCTGTTTGCGGCACTCTTCATGCACCAGATGTGGACAGACAGCTGACAGTGAGTGCACGTAAGGCCATATGTGCCCCAAAGGAGACCCACACAACCGGACGAACAATAGATGGGTTTGATCTCATTCGCGGGCGTGAAGTGATGTCCGGCCTCGTTATGGCCGGGACTTTGATTACGGTTAGGACAGGAGACGGCCCTCTTGTGCTTCTTGTTGGACGTCGAGGAATGGTCTAAAGACAACTTCAACACCGGATTGATGGGCAGACACGACGAGTCGGTCTGAGTGATCAACAGGTGCTTCGAATGGCAGGCGAAGACGAAGTGACCGATGGTCAAGAGGGTGGTCACCACAGCCAGAGTGGACACGTTTTTCACGTTTAGGTGCGATATGAAGACGTCGACCGATTGGTCCAAATTGGTGATCGAGTCCTGCAATACTAGTTCTATGATCTTATGCAACTCCTCTTTGGCCGTAGGCATCGTCCGCGGGGCCAGACCTATGTTGACGGCGTTCCTCCAGCGCTCCAACTGTTTCACGAGTATATCACGTATGGGTTCGAAGAACGGCTCAAACAGTGTTTCCAGCGATGACTGCGACGACTCCAGTGTTGTGGCGAAGTTGTCGAGTGCTGTCTGAGGGAAGTCTATGAAGTTTAGGGGCGAGTCCTTGATCATCCAGGTGCTGGCTATCTGCCAGGCCAGCCGTTGCAGTGCTCGGCGATTGGTCATTGCCGACTGTGCCGCCAGCATAGGGAACACGTGTCCGGCCATCGTGTGGAACAGTAAGGCGTGCGGCTTCATGTCGGGGCTCTCCTGTGTCAGTAGGAAACGGGTCATTTGGAGACTGTGGCCGTGGAGTGCGTTCACGGTTTTGGGTATTTCGTTGATGTCGGGGTTGTTGGGCTTGGCGTTCAAGAAACTACTGTTCCTGCGATTATTGGCGTTATTGTTGGCGAAGTCCTCGTTCTCGTCGTCCGACTCCATAGTCATTATGGGCGCCCGCGTGTCGTACTGTCCAAAGGAGTGGGACTTCTTTGCGTTGGCGTTCGCGCCGACAATCGTCGGATCACTGGTGGCGCCGGTGGTCAGGTTCTCGGCACTCATGGACGTAGGCCTGTGTCGGCTCACGTCGAATGTCATCTTTTCGATCTCTTTCTCCAACTTCTGTATGCTTTTGAGCGTCTTCTCGACCTCCAACTGATTCTTCTTCGCCACCATTTGAGCCAAATATTCGTTCTGTTTCCTAATCATGTCCTTAAACATCACGACTTTGGACTCGTCGTACACGTGCTGTGTGTCCTGTGAGGCCGGTTGGGGTGCAGTGATCTGTATGGCCTTCGGGGCCGACGTCGGCGTCTTTGGACTCATTAGCGTTAGGCCGACGTATGAGCCGCAGGACTGGATGAGTCGCACCACCTCACCATGGTGATGGTGCCACACCATAGTCCCCGACACCTTTATGATCTTATCGCCCGCCTGAACGCCTGCCTTCCAGGCGGCGCCTCCTGTAAGGGTGTCAACCAAGCCATGAGTTAACCATAATCTCAATCCATGTCATCAATGCATACCTTCTTTGACGCTCTCGACAAACACAGGGGACTCACCGCTCACTCGCAACCCATACCCCCTTTCGTCCTTTTGGATGATAACACACCTCTTGACCCAATCGGGCCCAATGGGGTCGACCCCCACATACGACTGGCTCACTGTGAGCGCCATTGGGAAAGGGAGGTCCCGTGCACTCAATGGCAGCCACACAACAGACACAACAGATTTGGGTAACGAAAAAATAACTTTAAATTTGTGTCAAAATAATAACGATATATAATATGGTTGTCGTTGTTGTCAGTCATTGGGAACTGACCACAAGAACACACAAACAATCCCTTTGTGGGAGCACTGCAACCACGGTATATAACACGACAAATATATGTGTAATTAGTTTTTGAAAAAATAATAATTTATATTAAAAATAATTTTTTATAATTAATTGAAAATTATATTAAAAAACAAACAAAAAATAATAATTTTTTTTCATTGAATGCCATTTGTTTTCTATGCGTTGAAATCGCATAACGTTTGCCTCAATGCAGAGATATGTGTGAAAGAGTTGTTGGTCTTCATTGTGAGCAACACAACAGTGTCTGGCATTCAATGCAATCGATAGGCCAGTCGTTTGTATGTGTGCCTCACAGCCGTCCATCAATGACGTGCGCCGTTCACCACAAGCGCTCCCTTATTAAAGGGGTAACTTTTGACACGACTCGTGGGGCCAGTGATAGTCACTTCTCGTCTCTCATCTCATATTCAAATTCATCGTCTGTTTTGTTGACGCAAAAAAATATATAATTATTTTTTGATTTCAATAATGACTTTCCTATGAATTCTTTGCTAATGGTTTTGGACACAAATGATTATTTCGTATTGAGTTCAATGTATTTCAAATACACATACAGTGTGTCTGACATTACATACAGTGCTTTATAAATTATAATGCAAAAAAAACACTACATATTCTTTGCCTTTGATTAAGGCGTTCAACAAAATTAAGCACTTTTTTGAGCCTTTTTTCGAAGAGATTTTTGTTGTTATTTAAAGACAAAAAATAACATAAAATTAAATGATTTGTTTATAAATCAAAAGAGAGAGAAAAAAACAAAACTTTTTTTATTTTATCATTTAATTGAAATTTTTTGTTTCGCTTTAGTTTTATTACAAATATATTTATTTTTATCATTACTTAAAGCTTTGAATTAATTGTATTTTAAGTAATATTTTTTCTGCAAAAAAAAGAGTTATTGCTTTCCATTGAAAACTGATCTCTTAATTAAGGTATTGGTTGTGCCATAAATAGCCCCTGCGCTGTGACACATGACCCTAATCCCTGGCACTCGATGGCCAGGGGTATGGCTTAAAAGTGCCACAAATGATATTTTAATGCAATAATCACTATAATTGAGAACTAATTATAAAAATATTTATTATAAATAAATCTAATTATAAACAAATTGAAATCACTTCACAAAAAGTCATTTTTCTTCCGAAAAAAGTTTATTATTATTTTTAAACATATTTTTTATTCAATGATATATAGATTTTTCGTTTAAAAACAAAAAAGTTTTTTAACTCAAAGCCCAATAAAATGCATTTTTATTGAACTTTTCGATTAAATACAACTCTATTATCAAACGGATATATCATTTGTTGCATTCAATGCCCAAAGGCTTGAATTTTAAAACTCAATTTTTATGCTTTATATTTTAAGAGACTTTTTTTCGCGTATTTAAAGGATTGAAAAAAAAGTTTTTTGTTTGAATTATATATTTTTTTTTATCTTTTCTATCAAATAATAAAATACATTATTCAACAGCTTTTCCCCTGCGAAGAAAAACCCTTTGAAAAGCCCTTCTATTCAACAGTAGTTGTGATTCAAGTTATATAACAAAATAAAAATCATTTGATAAACAATTTATCATTCGTTAGATTAATGTCTTTTCAATAGTGAACACAAAGCGAGAAAAAAATTTAATCATATTTTTCATATGATTTTTCGTATATTGAAATCAATTTTTTACTGAACATTATATCAATTGAATAGCCATTTGAATGGCTTTTATTGTTTACTTCATTTCAGATCAAAACCAATGAATATTCGAGACTCAAATCAAGTGAATATCGTTTATCATAAGAGAATCAAATCATTAAACATGAAATTCAAAGATTGAAATCCAATTTAAGTCAAATGAATATACCATTCATTATGTGAGTAATTATTGAAAAATTTCATTAAATTTTTATAATATTTTCAACAAAAATATTTATTTTTATAATAGACTGCATTCTGAAAACACAGTTTAAAAAGTATTGATAAAAATGTGGATAACTTTGAGTTTAAAAAAAATCTAAATTTTTTTTTGCTTTAAATAATAGCTTTATTTTACTAAACCTTTGAAAATATTGATGGCTTTCGATAAGAAAGATCTTTTTATTTAAGGAGTTTTGTGTGAAATAAGAAAACTTGTGAATAAAAAGAAAATTATATTTATTTTTTGAAAACATTTTTCGCATATAATCATAAAAAGCGCTAAAAAGTTATAGAAAATTATATGCGATTTTAGCGCTGAAATACAATAGTCCTTAAGCTTTGAGTTTTAAAAATTCAAGTTTTTATTATCAAAAATATATATATTTGACTCAATTTTGATGATATGTTTCACTCATTTCATCAACGATTACATAAAGAGATGAACTTATATTCCTATCATTAAAACATAACCAAAAAATTTTTATTTGATTTGTGTTAAAAAATAAGTAATGTTTAGAAAATTTGAAGTATTTTTTTGACGTCAATCCATTAAAACATTGAATAACATGTGAAACAACTTTTTTTTGTTACAAAAACACAGTATTTCCTAAATTTAAGAATTTTTCGCAATTTTAAGCAACTTTTGTTTTGTTTTCCGTTATTTTTATTTAAACTATTTTTAATGAAAATATTTGATTTAAGACGAGAGAGAGAGAGAGAGAGAGAGAGAGAGAGAGAGAGAGAGAGAGAGAGAGAGAGAGACGAATAGAGTATTTGAATTTTTAACTATAATTTATTAATAAAAAAAAGTGTTTTAATTGCATGTAATTTGGATTATCTATGATTTGATTTCATTTTATCTTCAAAAATGATTTTTATTTTTTATATATATATTTATTATATATTTTTTATGAATAATTCTCTTATATTTCAGACAAAATGCATTGAATGCTCGAAATAATAATGAAATAATGGGACGAAAATCAGGTTTAGGTTTAGGTAATAATTTGAGTCAAATATTTTTGATCTGAAATGAGGTTTACTTTTGAATATAATTTTCATATTTATGTGAATTTTCTTTTGTTCTTATTTTCAGTTAATTTACTTAATATTTTGTTTTTTGTCTCTCAATCTCAGGTCCCAATCGATGGCCAAAAATGTTCAAACTTGACATCAATGAGACAAACGAGTGCTAAATGGTCTCTAAGGTCTGACACAACGGTTCCGTTCATTCCGTTCAACAAACAATACATTCATCGGAATTGAGATGAAAATCACATAGACTTCAACTCGTCTCCAATGACCCCAATAAGCGTCGACAGCACTGGTATTGTGGAGATTCCAGTCTCACTGTCAGCCCTTTCGACAGTAAATATGAAAATGATATTTATATTCGTTAATGATTTTTGTATTTATTTTTAGATGATTTATGGAATCAAAGCAAACAAACAAACATAAAGTTGTTTATAAAGTGTGAGTTAAACACGAATTTCTCTCCCTTTCCAATAGAGACGAAAATATATCTCATTTTAGTCTTGAATTAATTAAAAACTAATTTGATTTTTAGGGCTCAAAAATCAACGCTAAAAATGGTTCAAATCGAGCGAGAGTTTAATTTTAGTGAACTTTTTTGCATAAATTTCTAAATTATAATTATTTATAATTAATTGAATTTTCATTAATAGGTATAAAAAGAGAAATTTTTTGCCATAAATTAATTCTTAATTTATTCAAAGCTATAATATTTTGCTTCAAATTCACTATTATTTGAATTTTTTCTATTGAATCAAATATTAAATAATACTTTATATGTGTTTATAAAATAAATGTTATGTTTCCTAATATAGAAAATCTAAGTTAAAGTGTTTTTATAGCTTATGTGCAATAATTGAGTGCTTAATACTCTCTAACATTTACACCGAATATACCCTTAAAACCCCTCTTTGAGGCTCTTATTAACTCTCATTGTATTCAATACACGGATGTGTTGACAGTGTTCTTGAGGTTCATTTCATGCATGATATTCTTCGCCAAATGAAATGAAATTTTTCTCAATGATTATCGACAAATGAATTATAATTTATGTTTTAATTACAAATCATTTTTCAATTTATGTATTTTTTTAGTTTATATATAAATTAAATTTTTTAAGTATTTTTATCAATATTTTATGTTTTATAAAACATTTTCTTTTCATACAATCATTAAATATAAAGTTAAGGAAAAAAAATCTATATTTGTATTACATTTGTTGTGATCTCATCTCTGAAATGCATATTTGAATTCATGAAAATTTCCTGTTATTTGGTTTAATAGCGGATAAAAATATCCCCTTTAATTGACATCAATTACCGCTCGAAAGCATTAATTGATATAAATATTATATTGGTTTTAGGGCTCCCTTTAGTGACTCATACAATGACCAATGAATTGAATTCATTGTGTATTTGTTGTCCAAAAGAAATTTATTCCTATTTTTAATAATAACTTTCATTCGTACGAATACTTCACTAATGTTTTTACAAATGATTCTCAAACACAAAAAACATATTATTTAGCGTTGAGTTCAACGCATTGCGAGCGCACATAAAGTATATTAAACGTCATGAAAGTCGAAGAATAAGTGCTTCAAAAAATGATTATTTGATGATTGTATGCAAAGAAAGAATATTTCATATTATATTTGAGCATAAGTTTACTTAACCATAAAAATGGTTTTCATAGCCCATAACACATATGGTAAACAAAACTCCAATAAACAATATTAGAGAGTCATAGACAGAGCACTTGGATGTTAACCTACTGGCCTTGAGATTCATTAATGTTATGGTCTAATGAAAGTGCTATCAAACTATTCAAACATAACTTTCTCTCTCTGTTTATTCAACGAGTAATATAACAATAAGATTCATATGAAGGTATATATGAGAAAGTGATGTTCCACTCAATTCGCGTACAGATCCCTATAGTGTTGATGTCCTTCGCATTGACACAAGGAGTCAAGTGTTGATATACCAGTGCATTGAAGAACTTGTTTTCACTCTATAGTCTGTGGTATGGCTTATTCATGAGGGAAGTCATTCTCATCGCCTCTTCTATTCTTTACTATCAATTTTATGTCCATTTGTTCGGAACCGAAATAAACAGTTGAGTCAGTCTTATAAAGTGAAAGCACTGGCAGTTTGTTATTTTCGATAGACTTTTCTTTTATAGTCATTCGAGATATAAGTTTAGAGAACAAAGAATATAAAACATTAAGTTTTTATGTCCATTGTTTGACTCGTCAAACAATACCAGACATTAATAGTTTTTTAATAGATTTTCGCTTTTTTTGTGATAAAAATCTTAATATAAAGTCAAGAATTTGTACTTTTTTTGAGATATTAATATAAGAATAAATTTGTTTTTATTGTTATTTTTGTGATTTGTTTTCAAATATATATTAAAAATGAGAGCAAAAAAATTATTACTTTCTTTGATTATAACACTTTTGATGGTGAATGCGATGGCATATTCTGTCGAATCAGAAGATGACATCGAAGTAGAAGAAGATCCTATAGAAGAAGATAACGATTCGGAGGTAGAATTCGTGAACAAAACCACAAACGAAGAGAAATCAACTGAAGATAAAACTATTGATAACTCGTCTGAAGACAAAACTATTGATAAATCGTCTGAAGACGAAACGGTCACTGAGTCTAATGAGACACTCAATGACACAACGAATGAATCAAACGATACATCTGTTGACGAAGACTACGAGTCGAGTGAACCGGACGTCGGAATCGTGGACAGGCTATTGAACAAAGGGCCGAATGAAAATGAATTGCCAAAGACGTCTTCGCCGGAGAAAGTGTTCATCTATTTGTCGAAACTATTGTCGGATTCGGCGGAGAAAGAGATCCATAAAATCATGCCTTATATTCACAGCTACTTTTTCGTCATCCAAGAGCTCGTCTCACAGGACTGTTTCCTATCATTGATGCGTTTGACGAATAGAGCACAGTTAGGAGAGCACAGGGCTCTCAAAAGTAAGTCAATTGTCTGTGTATTTCATTTATCACTTCATTTATTTGTTGATATTTTTTCTCAATTTGTTGTTATCATTAGTAAAGAGAAAAACAAATAAGTTTTTGAAAAAAAACTTTCTTTCGTTTAAAAAACATATTTTTATAATTAGATTATTTTGAAAGAAATCCTTTTTTTCAATTTAATTGCAATAAAAAACCCCTTTTTTCTTGTTATAAATTATTCTGAATTTATGAGTAATTTTCAATATTTCGTTAATAAGTGATGTTTTTTGAGGAAAAATATATAAATTTATTTTTATTGTGAGTTTTATTTCAAGTTTTCGTTTGTTTTTTAATTAATTTAATATAAAATTAATGATTATTTTAGGAAATATTCCGAATATTTCGGTTCAAGTGAACTGAAATTAATGTTTTTGAGGCAAAACTTTTTATATACAATTGATAGCATTTTTGCTAATTATTTATAAATAATTATTCATTGAATTAAATGAATTTTATTTATAATTATAACTATTTCTCTCTAAACATAAAATTTTAGTGACTTTAAAGGGAAAAGTCGTAAAGAAAATAGTTATTAATATTTAGTTTATTAGTAATTAAAAAGTGATTATAAAAAATATATTAAACACAAAACGATATAACAGTTATTCATACGAATAATAATAAAGAAAAAGTTATAATAAATTACATAAAATCATAATTAAAAAGATCATTGGATTAAATATGTTGTGAAAATTGGATAAACATTTGAATAAAAACTAATAATAAATTCATTAAATAATTTTTTTAATGATTAGAAGATTAAAACTAATAATTAAAATATAGTAATAAATAATTTTATTTTAGTAACGGTTTCGAAGAAAAAACAAATCATTGAATAAAATAAATCATAAAAATATAGTTATTTTTAATGAGAGATACAATTGAATGAATGAGTGAATAGTATTGCAATCAATGGCATCAATACATTATATTCCGGTTAAGTTTATAATATAATTCACACACCATTTGATATTTGTATGCAATATTTTAACTATAAATTATTGATAATCAAAATAGAGCTCAAACCCAAAGAACCATAAAATTTATCAATACTTGAAATTTCAATGAAATAAACCTCTTTATATCCACTGTATTATCAGTTGTTTATTCAGTGGAGATAATCATAAAATTGAGATAAGGGTTAATATTGAGATCCGTTTTGAAACTCTCATTCTCTCTCTCTCTCTCTCTCTCTCTCTCTCTCTCTCTCTCTCTCTCTCTCTCCAAATATCAATAGACCAAAAAAACGTGTCTTTTTTGCCTTAAATTGCATTCAATTCTTTTCTCTCTTATATTTTTTGACTAAAAATATATGAATTTTTTCATATTTATATTCAAAGCCCTGTTTTTTGTGCATTCATTTGAGTCAATGTATAATATCTTTTGCATACATCAAATTCACACAATTCATGTGTGAAAAATAGTTTGTATTTCCTATGATTTTAATAATACAATTCATTAGAAGAGAGAGAGAGAGAGAGAGAGAGAGAGAGAGAGAGAGAGAGAGAGAGAGAGAAATATGTGCTAAAACTATTCATTGAAATGAATTGTTTGCTAAACAATGAATTCTATATTTATAACAACTTTATATATAATATAAATATATATAAAACACAAATAAGTTTTCATTTCTCAAGTGCTTTATCACTGACACGACTATTGATTTTCTGTTGCGATAAATGCAAACACAAAATAAAATACATTAAATAATATACAAATACAACAAAAAATTCATTTACAGAATAAGTAGTGGTTTTTGTTTTGTTTACCCAGTTTTTGGCTTATTTTTCATCATTTTTAATGAAATGTCCGAAAAACACATATATATTAACCCTAATCTCGATTTAAAATTCAAAAAAGTTTTCATTTTTAATTACATTTATTGTTTGAAAAAATTCATTGGAATTGTTTTTATGTAATATTTCCCTAAAAATAACAATAATAATAACAAATATGTTTTGATTCATAAAATTTATTCAATATTTTAATGATGGCTTGGATTTGATATAAGACATAATTTAAGAATTATTTATAATATCAAAAAATAGACTCAAATATCATATAATTGAATACACGTTTCAAAAGCAATAAAAATGTCATTAATTTGCAATTTTCCGCAAAATGAACGAACGGTTGAATTGTATTGATATTTAAAAATGATTTTCACTACAATTGTTGGCATTTGAAATGTCTTCGATAATAATGATTGATCTAAAAACAAGAGTTTCATTGAGTCAAACATTTTTTCAATAATTTTTTCTCTCAATCTTATGATCAGTTTTGGACTCGTCATCAAAATTCATAACTAAGAGCCTCATTGAGGGAGCGTTCGTCGATTTGGGAGACTTTGATCAATGTCTGAATAGCGTAGACGTGGATGAGTCTGAACCGGAGAGACAATTGAATGGAAAGTACTGTTTGATTCACATCGAGCCTCCATTGCCTCAAAGGAGGCCTAATCTCAGATACTCTGACAATGTATACAACTTTAAGAATACAAGTCTTGAAAATACGGTATAAACAAACAAAAGCGAAATCTCTTCACAAGAATCTCTCAAAACAATTACCATTTTTTTCTAATGATAAGATCTTCGAGAAAGTGTTGTCGTCTGTGGCGCACAGCCTATACTCCAGTGCCTTCACGTACGGCATATGTATTCCATCGCAATGTGAAGCACAAGACATCCAAAAGCTATCAAATGATTGTAATCATTATTAATGAAAAACATTTTTCTTGAAAATGTGTTTACATTTTATTCTTGTCTTCTCTAGTATTGAATAAATTTCATTTTTCGGCCAAAATCGGGAACGACTGCTATATCGCAGGCGAACAGACCTATGATATCAAGACTTTGCTCAAGAGATTGGATTTTTATGCATTCGTTTCAATGTCTGTATTTTTGATAACATTTTCATTGTTTGAAATCATTGAATATTTTTCGCTTTACTCCAGTCTTACGATCTGTGGTATGTGTGGTGTCGTCGGTTTGGCCACGATTTTTGAATTCTTCTACGATCTCTTCATCGGCAAAATAGAAGACAAGGAAAGGCATGTCTTCATGACATTCTCACTCATATATAATGTGAAGAAATTATTTTCGCTCAAAACTAACCAATGCTATGAAGAAGAGCTCCAATCGATGAACGCATTCAAAGTGATGGCAATCGTTTGGACAGTCGTCGCAAACGTATATCTAGTGGGCTTTGAGCCACAAATCAGATCAATGATAAGTAAAGAAATTCAATGAAAAAAAAGGAATACAAATAATATTGTTTGACATTTCAGAAGGCGTTCAACAGGAAATGAGCGGACGGGCAGATAGTGTTGTCTTTCAATTCATACTAAACTCGTGGAACTCATCGCAGATTTTCTTCTTGATTGGGTATTAAGACCTCATGTTATTGACAGTAATATAATATATATATATATTTTAAGGGGTATTCTAATGGCATATACGACAACAGTTCACATGAATGCAAACAATGGACGAATAAATCCAATTAAATACATATCAAAGCGTTTCATACGTTTAATGCCGTCAATAGTATTCGCGATTTGTTTGATATTTTTGATGCCTGTCCTTCAAAACGGAGGACCGGTTTACAAGTCAAGTACTGAACGATGGCATGGGATATGTGCGGAGAATTGGTGGAAAAGTCTACTCTTTATCACTAATTGGTTGGAACCGAACCAAACCGTAAGACATGAGACATGAAGTGAAAGATGAATTGTCTTTTTGTTTGTCCCCGTAGTGTTTGCCACACCTGTGGTTCATTAGCGCATACTTTCAGCTAAACATAATAGCGATCATTGTTTTGGTCATCGCATATAAAAAGCCCAAACGTTTCAATGCAATGATAATTATTCTGATCTTAATGGGAATAATTGGTCCAATGGTTACCACATATAGTCGACAGCTGTCGGCAAAGTCTCCGTTAATGAGCAGACCATTACTCGAGTCAGTATTCAAACAGTTTTATTATGTTTTTCACATTCCTTTTATTGCATTCAATTAAACTAAAACAAAGTTTTTGTTATTTTTCAGTGAAATCCCTAATGAGTTAAAACTCAAACATTTCTTAACATTCAATCATTTTTGTTCATTTTTCATCGGAATATCGATTGGCGTTAACTTAGTCTCACATCAAACGAAACACACATTAAATACAGTTTAGTATTGAAACACCGAATGAGATAAACATAGATATGTTTGAGGAATTCCTATCAAATACATGAATATGTCATATAATTGTCTTTGTTTTTCGTTGACCTTTAGTTGACTCGTTTGACGTTTTGGTTAGTTTTGCCGATAATTACTTTGTTGTCAATTGTGATCACATTCACATGGAATGGTTTGATGATAACTGAGCCATCGATAGTGCTGTCCATGGCTTACAATGGATTAAATGCACTGTTATTTATATCGAGCATTGCGTGGATTATCAACGAATGCCTCAACAAAAGGGCCGGTATTTAAACATAATTATTATTATCATTAAAAGAGAAATAAAAAACTTTTTTATAATTAATTATTTTTCAGGAATTATTAATAAGGTTTTGGCGAACAGACAGTTATTGCCTTTGAGTCGACTTATATATCAAATATATTTACTTAATTTGATTGTCATTTGGTTTTATTTCTACACAAAACGAGATCTAATCGTCTATCGAGACATAGAATTAGTGAGTTTTTCCACAATTTCAAAAACAATTATAAAGACTTTGATTTTTGAAAACTAAAAGTCGTTTTTAATGACTGTTAATATGTTTTGATTATATTCTGATAATCACAGCTAATGACCAGTTGTGGTGTTTTTGTCTTCACTGTCGTTATCTCGATATTCGGTTATCTTGTATTCGAGGCGCCGTTTATTCACATATCGAAACGCTTACTAAAGACGACCACCAGTTCCAGAGGCCAGGGAATGGATTGCAAACCGACGATAATTAGCATCCAATTAGAAAATGTCGAAATAAATGGAAATACTATTAATGAACGAAAACATGACTTCAATGACAACAACTTTGATCTTAGACTTTGAGCCAATTGCGGACATTCATGCCTTCCTGCCTGACCTAGATGCCTTGACCCAATGCCCTTGCTCAAATCAATTTGTCATACATTTCTACAGAAACTCTTATACAGTACTGAGTATGGGTTGAACTGATCTTTGGATCAAAAAGATTATTATTTATTGACAAATATTTGCTATAAAAATGAAAAATTTCTTTCAATTTTGTATTGAGTTATCAAAACATGAAATTAATTCCCTATTTCTCTGTTAAGTTGTTTTCTCTCATTTTTATTATTTTCTATAAAAAAAAATAAAATCTTTTTTTTGTTTAAAACTTTTGTTTAACAAAATTTCGACTTTTGTTGTTGTTTTGAATGTATTTCTCTGTTGTTTTGGTTTCAATCATATCCTCAACAACTAATTGAATGACAAATACAAGTGAACGTCATTAAAGCCGATCACTTGAATACAAAACAACATTAAATGTGTGTTTTTTTGTGCATACAATGAGAAACACAATAATTATTTTCATCCAATTAGTGATACTTTTATAGTAAGAGTGAAAATGAATGAAGAATTTAATGAAACGAATCGACGACTAATATAAGGCAACGACACAACTGTTGGCCACTGCTATCCATCAGATCCACAGTCAGGCCATTGACTCAAACAATATTAGCTTTGAGTTAATTATCTGAAAAGTTAAGAGACATCGAAAGCACTGACTTATTCTGGGTCTTAATCGATGGTCAGTCAAAATAAAGTGCATAAACATATACACAAGAATTATAGGAATCAATGTATTTATAGATATAATCAAAGACTTGTTGGCAATTATATCTCTCTCACTCTCTATGAGATCCGTGTACTTCCCAGAGGAATGGTAGAGAAAAATGTCATCTCATTAATGAGATAAAAATAGGATCCGGTTTACGATTGTGTTGAACAACAGAATTTGATTTTTTTAAGAGCTTTACAATGAAATTATGAAACATTTGATCAAAAGTGAAAAAAAATGAAAATATGTTTTAAATCAATTCAAACGTGAATTTTATATAAAATATTTTTTTTCGATTCAATAGTTTATATTTGATATTATTTTACAGTAAATATTAAGAGATGTCTTAGTTTTTAGACAATTTGATGACTCTTTCAATATATATTTGATATAATATTTTCAATAAATATTATATCAAAAAAAGAGAAGAAAAACTTATAACAGATTTTTTTTATATACTTTTTCTTTACTTTTTTCTTTGAAAGCGATTTCTTTTGATGTGAGTAAAAGTGGAAACCATTGATACGAAATAAAAGGACAGAATTTGATGTCGAAAATAGATTTCCTGAATGTTAAAAGTTTTTCATTCTTGCGATGATTTTCTGTGAGCCCACACACTATTGCTATGGCTTTTCATAGTATAAATTCAATCATAAATACATGACTTTTCATATGATGTTTGGGTCAGGAGTGGAGACATCGATGACAGACTTGTCGGAAAATGAGATGAAGATATTATATACAGAACTCCCTGAGCGATGGAAATCATGTTTTCAATACAAGTGCGGACTATAACCAAAGGGTTGTTTATTTGTATAAATGAGTTATTTTGTTCATAACCGGGTCTTCTGACGCACTGGTGATGTCGCACAGGAAGGACAAGAACTATTTGTTTAGGAAGTCTTGAAATTTGAAAAATAATTTGTTTAAAATCTTTTTATGAAATGAAAATTAATGTAAATATTTGAATGAATTTATGATTGAATTTTATTGATTGAAACATCAAATAAACAAATATTTATTACAGAATATAATATATAAGAAGTATTTAAATGAAAATTCAATATTAAATAATATTTTTATAAATGTTTAATATTTAATATGTTTTTAAAAAACAATAAAATTAAATAAAATTTTTAAAAATTTTTAGAATTCTTGAAAATTTCATTTAAATATTTTTATATGAATTACTTTTATATTAAAAAATATAATATTATATTCACTTTATTTTTGTACTCAAACAACAAATTTTAAGCTCTTTTTGAATTCAATAAATATATAGAATTTCTATTAAATTAAACATTGATTTTTGATTCAAAAAATTGAATTCAATTTAAGATAACATTTATATTTTTAAAATAATTATTCAAAAATGAGATTCTTGTGAGACGTTTATCATTAAAAGCATTTCATTTCTTGTGTTTAATATAAGACATACAATATATGAGTCATAAATATTTTGATGGACTGTCGTATAATTCACTCATTGGGTGTAAAAAAGGGAAACTCATGTCATAAATATATTTATATTCTGGTCATTCACTGGCAATAATATGAGAGACATTTGAGTTGTGAATAAAATACAAGAAGAATAACAATAAGAATAACAATCAAAAAGATCTTCTAATCATCGCTGGGCTGTTGTGAGCCATCACTCGATGGTCGACACTCTGGTCATACCTCGGGTGCAACTGCCGTTCACTCGTTTGCCGTCAAAGTTCTTGCGAATATTGTCACGAATTGAGGTCATTATAAAACTCTGTCCGGAGTTGGTGTTCTTAGAGCTCACGGCGTACACCGACGTCCTATACGAGTGCAGTGAATCACTGCTGCGAATGGTTGTGCCCCTTCTCGGCCGCCTCTTCACTAATGGACAGCACTTTGTGACCAAAATCTTGAGATCTGTCTTCAAAAGTAGTTTAGTGTTAGAAAACTCGATAAACTTGACTGAAATGCCAGAAGAAAAATAGAGAATAATTTTTCAACATTTATATCAGATTTCGGTCTAAGCCTTCAGTTTGACTAACATTACATTACAGCTAAAAATGGGATTTCAATTCATTTGGGGTTTTTCTATGCATTCTTTGGTACAGAAAATGTATCATAAATTTTAATGGAAACAAAATTCTAATATTATTTACGAAAAAATACATCATTTGTTAAAATAGTATAAGAGTGGTATGTGTTGTGGAAAACGGATATTCGAGTCAATTATTACAGAATAAATATTTAAAAGAATTTTCAAGAATTTTGTGAAAAAATTCTCGAAATGTGTTATTTTATATCATTTTAACAAATAACTGAATACAGACTTACTCTGAAGTTTTCACTCATAAAACAATATATAATCGGATTCACTGTAGAAGAGAAAGAGAATTAAAATTCATTTAAAAGCAATTTAATAAAGTTTTACTAATTTTTTTGTACAGAAAAAAACGTGAAAATGAGAGCACATTTTGAATCGATATATGAATTTCTAAATGAATTTTTTTCGATAAATAATTAATTTTTGTCACTATATATAACATAAAAATAATATAATATTAGAAAAAATATAAAAAATATATGAAAACTATTCGTTATATTAGTTTCTGACACATTTTTACAGACGATTTTCATGTCATTAGAGAATGAGAACAAAAAAAATTGGATAAAATAAAAGTCAATTGAAAGCAATTGAACGAAATTGTTGTTTCAAACAATTTAATAATAACAGAGTATATGAAAAAAGTATACAATTTTATGATATCTTAAAAGTTTTTCTTCATTTTCTGTTACAAATACACTAAAATAAACTCATCGATCGTTTTGACAAAAATAAAAACACAATTCCTAGCGATAAATGGATTCACTTTTCATTAGATATGATTAAAAGCTAAACAATATTTTACGGATTAGTCGCTCCGTAAGCAATAAAACGTCTGTGCGATATGTCTGGCCTCACAAAAACTAATGGACACACTATTTGTGCTCAGTTTCGATGTAATTGAGATATAAGAAAAAAGTGACAAATAATTGATATTATATTGAATTCATATGCGATGAAAGCACTGACCAAAACTGTTGGCCATTGAGAACCAATGGGCGCCTATCGTTAATGCCACGTAAACCCTATACCCCACTTCGGTCTCATATATGCCTTCCAACCAATCGCGGGCGTAGTATATGAAAAGGTTGAGGACATGGATGGGTAGCCAACAAATGGCGAACAGAAACACAATCGTTGACAACATTTTTATGACCTAAACATCAAAATGTGTGAAACAATGAAATGAAATGAACGACAAAATTATGATTAATTGTATTGTAATTAATAAAAACGAAACGAAAAGAAAGAAAAAATAATGAAAACTGAGTGCAAATGAGATGTGAAAATGAATTGTGAATTATTTGCACTCAATATAAGGAATGATAGAATATTTTCACTTAAATATGTGACCTTAACTTTGGCGCTATTCTGGGCCTCATCTCTGGCCAGATCGGCGTTTCCGGGCGTCGTGTGTCTGAGCATTTTCATCGCCACCGACCCATAGGCGAAGGTGAGCACCGATATGGGCAGTGCGAATGTGATTATAAATATAGCTAATGTGTACAATCGGGCCGTTTCCAGACTCCAGGTCTCTTTGCAGTCATACAAAGTCTTGTTCCCCCATAAGAATGGCTCTGCACTTGAATTCATCCCTGATATTGAGCCCAGTGCTAAACCGACCGTCCATATCACCAACACTATGGCTCTGCCGAACGATTTCGTAAGCCGAGAGCTGGCCAGGGGGTAAATAATGGCTATATATCTGTGAATTGAAGGACGAAAAAGCAATGAAATTGAAATCAAAGCCAAAAATGATATTCAAATAAATTTTCATAAAATCTTTGTCCAAAAAGTCTATTCAAAACCTAATTTTAATTTATGTTTTTCTGGACTTTAAGTGAATTTCAATGCATTGAAACATAAGAATAATTTTATTTCACATATGTTTTTAAATCAGGATTTCCTGAAAAATGTCATCGTTTTAGACAATAAGTGATATGAAATGTGTATTATATTTGACTTTTGACACTATATCACATATAATGAAAATCTATTGGTTTTCGCTCTTATGTTGAAAATGAATTCACATTTAAATACGATTTCAAATAAGAGAATATATTTTTTGGTCATAAAATTATAATCAAAATTCACATTCAATTTTAAACTCGTTTTAATATTTTGAAGACTTTTAGTATGTTTTGTAAGAATTTTAAAATACTTTCAAATTTGAATGAAAAAAGTATTTGTATTTACATTTGAGTAAAATTCAAACAATAAAAACTAATTCAAATGAATTGAACGTTAAATTTGATAATCAAATCGTTTTTTTCTGTTCATTTGTTTAGTTTTTTTTATTTATTTTTTTCTAATCTAATGAATAATTTTTGCTCTCTTTGTGAATAACATTTTGTTTCTGTAAAAACAATCGAAAAAAACTTTACGAAAAAGGTTTTTCTCTTTCTTTTGTTAATGAGTTTTCATTGAATAAATTTTGCATTTTTTCTGATCTCAAACATAGAGATAATGAAGACTTTAAAGACATAATTAAAGATATATTTAAATGTCTGACAAATTATAACACAGACAAACATCAGTCACAAAATGCTTGTCTCGAAATGTATTAGTTTTGCCGAAAAACAAATAACAATTTCAGTCATTGTTTTTTACGATTGTTATTCTCAACGAAAAATAATATATTCTGCAAAAAATTATTTATTTTTGGCTTCAAATCTGTTTCACTTCAAACAGATTTGAATACAATGTTATGTTTTAATGGAAACAAAATCCGATTAAAATATATTCACGAAATTTGTTATTCAAATGAATTTTTATAGCAAATGAAATTTTTGTTATTAAAGAATATGTATTTAAATGAATATTCTGTTAAAAAATAATGTTTTTTTTTCTAGGTTTACATTATTTCAAAGTCAATGCAAAGGTTTTAATAATAAAATATCGACAAATAAGTAGTAAAAATTCATTCGTTATTTATTTGAATGATTTTTTAAATCTATTTTTAAATATTAATAGCATTCATGAGTTTGTGAATTAAGTGCACAAAATATAACAACTATTGATTGGCACAGAATTCGCAGTCCCTATAAAACTCAAACACAGTTTAAGATTAGATATATTTTTTATTTTTAATACATAAACATATTTCCAATTTTAATACATAAATACATTTCTCAATTTTAATACATATACAGAGTATTTAAAGCTTTAAAAAGTCATATAAATATTTATGATTTTCTCCTTCACAACGAATTGTAAAAAAGTATTCAATGATTGAATTTTGAATATTTTGTTCACAAAAATCATTTTTAATTACTGTTTTGCTCAATAAGTATTGCAATAAAATTCGTGAAAAAGTTTTTTTGTTCTTATCTTTTATATACTTTTAGCGCATAAAGTGTTAACACATTTTCAAAACACCAAACCTTTTAGTGTAAAAAATGACGGAATTTTAAGTATTATTTCATATATTTTTTATGTTATGTATATAAACATAATTGCATTTTTGAATATTAGTTTTGGCATAATTTGACATAAAATTGCAATTTTAATGCCTTTTCTATTTTTGTAATGAAAATATCATTTTTTAAGATAACATTTATATATAACTTAACAGATATTTACTATTCGTCAATGAATTCATTCAACGGATAGTTAAGTAAAAATTAAAACACATTTATAACACCATTAGTTTTGACAGGACTTCAAAAATTAATACATTTTTGTTACAAATAATATAAGATTTTTGTGACAAATTTTTATTGATTTATTTGGCAAAAAATGATTTTATATTCATTTTAATCGATTTGATTATATATTTTATGACAAATTTATCGAAAATTCTTGACATATAAAAAATGTTTAAAACATTTTTTTTTTCATTTATTAAGTTTTAAAAGCAGTTAAATATCATATTTA
Source organism: Quadroppia sp. Gr-Ori-00064 (assembly GCA_034700825.1). NCBI lineage: Eukaryota > Metazoa > Arthropoda > Arachnida > Sarcoptiformes > Quadroppiidae > Quadroppia > Quadroppia sp. Gr-Ori-00064. The sequence continues at coordinate 14,879 of JAQIXR010000205.1, read as the reverse complement.
ATGTCAAATACTTTTAATGGTCTCTAAAATTCAAAATATGTTCTCATATTTTATTATAATAATGACAAGAATGTGATAATAATTTGCATTCAAATCAATAATAACTTGAATTTAATTAATTTTTTTTGTATTGTTTGCAATAATTTACAAAAATTTCTTATCATTTTTGCCTAAAACACAATTTTGTTCACAAAAATATAATCATTTCATTTCATTATTATTATTACAACAAAAAAAAAGTAATTGAATTATTTGTTCACTCAATTTCATATAGTTTTGAGGCATTGGATGAAAAATGATGTCAATTGAGAAACATTTCATTATATTATTATATGTTTCGAAATATTTTGGAAAAAAGTAATATTTATTTGAGTATTGCTTCGCGAATTGGTTTGAATTTTATGATTTTTGATCCTAAAAATGCACTATATTTTGAGTCTTCAAATTCAATGACAATTAGAAAATGCTTTTGAAATGAAAAAATATTAACAGAATTTAATCTCAATTAAAAGACACAAATCATATGATGTGATAAACGATAAAAATAACACATTTAATAAATAAATAATATTTCCGTAAATCTGTTCTATATATTCAGGTGCAAAAAAAAACATTTTTGTACTCAAGAATTCACTGCAAATAACCATTGATTTTCAAAAGTATTGCTCAATCTATTGCTTTATTATGCAATCGCAGATCAAATGCTTTTTATGTAATATCATTTGTGCAGTAATTTCGCACTTAATCCATATGTTTATGAAGTTTTTTATTCATTATTTAAGAATCAATGTTAAAAACAGTGAAAGGAATTGATTTCTATATATAAATAACATACAAAACAATGAACTGTCTTTCGATGGCTTCGCTCAACAGTAATGAAATAATAAATTAGATTACTTTTGATAGCATTTATTCATTCATTCATTGATTCATTCATTCATTTCTCTCATTCATAAAACATAAGAAAAAAAGTGAAATCAAACAAATTTGTGAATTAAGTTAAGAGAAAACATTTTCCTAAAATGATTGCCAACATTGAATTGACTAAAAATAAATATTTTATATAAAATTATTTTTCAAAATAACCATAAGTTTAATATATTGATGAATACAAAGAAATTCATTATTTTTATCTGCATTTCAAATATCAAAGTAAAAGACTGTTTACTAAAAAAAGTTAATCCAATTTTCTGCTACAAAGACACGAATTCAGTGTATATTTGAATAAATTTTACCGAAAAATGTATCAAAACTTTTAATATATTTAATAATTTATTTAAATAATTATTTTGTATATAAAATTTAAATTTATTATACACTCAATGATTCCGGGCATTAAATTACAGCTAATTATTTTTCAAATAAGTTTTCGTATGAAGTGATCGAAGTATATATAATATATACATTTGTATCAATGGATTAACAAATGAAAGACAAAAAAACATTTATTCTCTAATTTGATTGAAATGAAAACACATATAAATGCCTGAAAACGACATCCGTTGACAAAATCTAATTTTTTGTTTCTTATTCTTCGTTTTGATTAGATCTAAATCTAAGAGATTATTAGCTGTAATCCAATCGATTGCACACTAATTGTCGACAACATTTGTCTCGACAGCAAATGCGAGTCTCAGACGAAAGAGTGAAGAAAATGAAATTTTTTGTTTTGTTTTTTCTAATGCCAACAGAATTACTGACATTTTGTTCCCCTCTTAGGATTTAGTCGTCGTTTTTCTTTTCAATAAAGGATTAGAAAAATCTGTGCTAAAAAATAATTATTTTCGTGACTTCACTTTTGACTAAAAATAATATTTCAATAAAATATATGTAAACACGAGTTATGGGTTTAGGACACAAACGAACAAAAAAATGTTTGCCAATTATAATACACTCATAAAGAATATATATTTTTAGTACATTTTTCTCTCTATTATATAAATAATTCAATACTGAATGTCCGAAAACTCAGTGTAAACTAATATGAGAAACGATATTTCATTTATTTATTGCCTTTCCTTACATGAAATGTCATTTTATTTAACAGAATATTATGTAATATTTGTTTTCAATTACAACGAAATTCTTAGTATTGCATAAATATGTGAATGAACTGAAATATTGATAACAAGGCTTTCAGTGGAAATCACTGCAAATCATCAATTATTGGAGACTTTGTGTAAAAAATAAATAAAACAAATCTTAAATCAAAACTCTATATATTTGACAAAAAATGTTTTTCATTTAAAAGCAATTAATTTTTTGTGATTTCTATGAAATAATCATTGTATTCAAGAACACAATAATGGGCTAAAAATGAGTTTCAATTGAAATATAATGATTTTGAATGAGAAAATTAAATGTTTTTTTTCATTATTATAAATCGATGACTATTTTGTGATTTTGATTAATGGACTTAACTTTCAAAACATGAAAATGTCGTTAATTTCATATGAATTACGATTAATTGACGACAATTAAATCGTTTTTGTCTTTTGTTTAATTTATTGCATTCAAATATAATGATATTATTCTCGTATATATTCTATAATATTCTCCAATCATTAATATGTGAATCATTTGATAGTTTATTGCTTATCAATTAGTTTTTATAGCACTTGTATTCCCGGCGCCGAGTAATCAAACAGAATATATAATTATATTACAAGTGCTCTAATAATTAGATTATATTTTAATTGCAATCACAATCATCTCTCTCTCTCTCTCTCTCTCTCTCTCTCTCTCTCTCTCTCTCTCTTCGTTTGTAAGCAAATTATGGTAAAACTTAAGCAAATTCCTCACGTCTTAACGTAATGACTGAATTTTTGTTGTCAGTCAAGAATCACATCTCAAGACCACACCTATAGATGCGATGTTTTAGGGTTTTTTGAGATAAAAAATCTTAATTTAATACTTAATTAGTAGTAAACACGAAAAAACTTCTCGTTTACAATAATGTTATATATTTTTTATGTATTATTAGATCAAAACGTACTGTAATTCACGTATAAATCGTTTGACTAAATATTAGAAAATCTCTAAAACCAATAAAAAATATTTTTAGAAAAACTAATTTAAAAACTTTTTGTGAAAAGATTTGTTTTGTCAAAAGAAATACTTTTCACAAAAATAAATATTGATTTATTTAATGAATAAATATATTTAAATACTTTTTTTGATAAGATTTTACAAACAAATACTTAGTTATTATTCACTAATTCTATTATAAAATACTTTGTGTTAATTCTCAGTAATTTTTGCATTAAATTCACTAAAACAAAACATTGCTATTTTTTATGTAAATAATTGAATCAAAATCTTATGAATAAAACATTAGAGAAATAATGAATTTATTTCTTTCTTAAGATTTAAATCAAATACACTATCATTATGTCTATTGTTTGAGTTGAATGTTAAGGAAAGTCAAGCGAAATAAATGCAAATATAATTGACATAAATATGAGTCAAAAGTTTCCGTTTTCAGTGTTAGTACACTATTATAAGTGGACTGACATTGAAAATAGATATTATGTCCACTAAAAACACAACGAATGATATCATTATTATTGACAGAAAAATATTATCATATTTTTTTGAAAACATAATTTCAATGTTTGTCTTAAGAGATAAAAAACAATTCTTAAAAAACAAAATGAATTTCATTTGTAATTCAATAGTGAGTTAGAAATTGAGCAAAACTTTTAATTGAATATTGAATGAAAACCAAAAATTAATTGAAGATATCATTCGATAAAAAGTTTTTTGTATAGAGTTTTGTGACAAAAACTTTTTGTCTATAAATTTTTATTGTTTTTTCATAGAGTATTGTATTTTATATGCAGTTAAAGGAGTTTTTGATTTCATTTGTCAAACCATTTGATTGCCGTCTAATAAAAAACGGTTAACGAAATAAAGTTTTTATTCCTATATTAATTATCACTAATTGTATGTTTGAAACCAAATGCACATTAAATCTAACCAATTATATAATACAATAGTTAACCGAAAAAAAGCAATTATTTCACCCTTGAGTATATTAACTAAAATTACTGAATTTTAAACCAAAACTCTGAATATTTTTTGATAATTTTAAACAATAAATAATGCCTTAAAAGAGATGAGATTTTTGTTATATTTTTATAATAACTTTTAAGAAAATACAATATTTATGAAATGTAATATTTATTACTGAATTTGATTGATTAAAGATCCCAGGCCTAATGAAGTGAACTCAGCTTTATTTTTATAACCAAATTCATAGAACTTTATAGCCATTAAAAAGTTTTAAATTTTTGAATTTTCATTATTTTTTGTTTTCTCAACAAAAATACAGAATAAGTCTTATGTTATTTTACATAAATTAATACTTTTTCCATTAAAACATAGAACTTATCTTCAAGTCTTGTATAAAAATATAAGAATATTCTGTAAACTGAGTTCACATATAAGAATATTTCGATACACTTTGAATAGAAGAAGAAAATGTTTAATAAACATAAAGTACTTTTGAAATAAAATGTAAAAAAATACATAATTCATATTCAGTGCAAATATTGATTTGTATTAAATTTTGTTTTATTATAAGAACAATCGTTAAGGACAGTCGACTTTTCAAGTCTCACACACAATCATCGGGCGATGTAATGGCCTTATAGTTCAATAGGAAAAATGCAATTCATATAAAAGTACTGTAATTGTTATTAAGCTTTTGAGATGAGAGGAAAAGCATGAGTTAGGAAGAGCTCATACAATAAGTATATGACAGAGAAATAAAAATAAAAAATTTGAGACAATAATCACATTTATATGAATTTATATGAATTTTATTTATTTATTGTATTTTTTTGAGAATACAATTGAGAATATATTCGGCTATAAATACAAATACAATGACTTGTCATTCGTTTGCCTAACGTCTAATGCATTGACAATCAATTTTGAATCGAAAATCTCTTTTCAATGATATGACTCTTGACTGAAGAGAGAGAGAAGTCATCCTCTGTCACACTTCCACTTACTTCCCCTTCAGTTATCTTATTCTTATTTGTATTCATCTCTCGTGTCTTATATCAGAATTGAGAACAACTTTTACATTCACTATATGTTTATGTATTCTGTCATTGATTGTAAACATAATCATTATTTTCATACTTTTCTCTCTCTTTATATAAAAGGCATTTATTTGAATCTCTCGACAAATATCTCATAACAGCTCATCGCTGCCATTGATTGGATCACATGTAAAGTGATCTAAAATCATATCATTTGGATGACATCTCTTTCTGATATCCTATTCCTAGAGCACAGGTATCTTAATTAAAAAAAATATCATGAAATATAATCTCAAAATTGTCTGAAATCACCCTTTGTTTGCATTCCAATTACTTTCTCTTTATAATCAATGAAAAATCAATTCTTTTGAGTATGACTTCTGTGAACGGACTGCAGGGGGTGTCAGTCAGACATTTTAGATGAGGGACCTTTTATATGCTAATCAAGAATATAAGTTACATAACTCACCCGTCTCTTTGTGACACAAGAGCCTTACACTGATAACACACCACACAATAAGCCACACATTTCACACTCGATGTCCTATTCTATTCCTATCCCTCTCTTCTCTGTATATATAAATCTCAAACGAATTCTTACACTCAATGCAAATGAATTAATTTGAAGCCAAAGTTCGGATAACAAAAAAAATTGTTTTCAAAGACTTTTCTATTTATATGAATCTTGTTTTCGGGATAAATAGATGTAACGAATAGACGACTGTTTTTTTCACTCAACTAATCTTTAAGCGGAAATACAAATATATTTTTGAAGAAAAATCTATTTTTGAGCTTTAATATAATACTCGACATAAAAAGGATCCGCAAATACTTAAATGGTTTTCAATAGTTAAGAAATATCTCATTTTTTGATATAAATAGTAAATTATTGAAAGTATTTATCGATTATTTTCGCGAAAAGAGCAAAACATTGACTAAAAAATTAAATGCATTCAATGTATTCAGAGAAAGAAAATTCAAAATTGAGTTTACATTAAATTAAAGTACTTTTGAATTTACAAAAAAAAAATCAAAAACTTTTTAAACTTAAAAAAATATGTTTTCAATTCAATGTTTTCACTAAAATCTAATCAAAAAAATAAAAAAAGATTTTTCTTTTGTCGAAACATATGTTTAAAAAGCACTTTATATGCACTTTAAAAGTGAATTTCATTTTCATATTAACTAATAGTTTATATATTATTAAAATACCTGTCGATCCCAATGGCTGTCAGCGTATAGACCGAGACGAATACCGACGCCAATTGCATGAACTGCACGACCGGACAGAAGGCCGGGTAGAATATCCAACGGCCTAACATGAAGTCGGTGTACGTGAAGGGTATGGAGAATAAAGCCATCGTTATGTCGGAAAGGGAGAGATTGACCAAAAATATTCTCAACTCTCTTGAGGAGCGTTTGCCGGCGGTGAGCACCCATATGGCCACGGCGTTGCCTATGAAGGCCAGGGCGGCGGTCAACGAATAGAGTACAACTAACATCACCTGCCATTTGGGTTCCAACAGTTCCAGGTCACTCTCCGATCGCGTATCGGATTCGTTTCCATACGTTTGGCTCAAATTATTATTTATGTCTTCAATGTAGTTATTATTGAAAGTCAATGAAAGCGTTGAATTCATATTATTTTTTTGAACTCAAAAATATATTAAACACAACTTTTAATACTTTTTAGTCATAGAAAATGTTTATAACATTTTTTCCAACACAAAAAATAGTCCAAACATTTGCTATGTTTTCAATTCATATTATATAACGTATTTATATATAAACAAAAAAAATTGTTTTTTCATTTCATATCAAAAATGAAAAACTCTTTTCTCTCTCAAACATTTAAAAATTGTTTTTCAATAATAACTGTATTTTATTTCAAAATAAAAATCATTTCATAACTAATTATATGGAGAAAAGAAATCTCATAACAATTTTATTTAATATATGACAAACAATTTGAAACTTAGTTTTTCTTGAGTCAAGAGATTAGCGAAAAATAAAAATAAAAGTTAATAACATTTGAATAAACTTAAGGTTTGAAGAAAATTGTTTTTGCGAATCAATCTCTTATAGCAAATCAGACATCAATAGTGAGGTATTAAATGGCAAATGATTTTTATATACAAATAATGCTCTAAAACATCACAAACACATTAATTGCACAAATAGTTGCGTTGAGAATATTCTGGGCTTTAAATGTGTACTGTATTTGCACTGAACGAAGACATGGGTTTATATTCAATGCCTATTCAATAGCTATTGCAATGCCTTTGCATTTGGTGAGAGAGAGACGAGAGAGAGATTTTGAGTGACTCTTTCGGCGCATTCACTCTCATCTCACTCAACACAACAGTCACTCTCATCCACGACCGCACCAGTAGTTTTCAATTATCTCGCTCTCCAGAGCTCAAGTAGAGAGAAAAATGTGATTTTTTATGAAAAAAAATATATAAAAACATTTATTTCAATAAAAAATAATTTCAAATATTCTTTAATTCAATGATAATATGAATGATTTTATTAGGATTTTTTGTATTCAATTGTTATTGATAATTATATAAAAGGGGCTTCAAGGTCTAAAAAGGGGGCATGTATTGTGCAAGGTCTATTGGTGAATTATTTGTACATTTTTATACATTTATATATATATTATAGTAATTTAGATAAAATTCTTGATTTCATACATATTATGAAAAACATTTAAATGTTTATCCTTTCATTTGTGAACAAAGGGGGAGTTCATCACTAAATACCATTCTCTGGTCATCACAAGTGAATAAATTACTCCTATTTTGAATGTTTGACTTTTATGTGATATTCGTATATATAATAAATATTATAATTCAATAGTTTTTCAGATAAAATGCATTTATTGTTATTAATTATATTTAGCATTAATTATGAGATTATTTTAAATAAAAATAAATATTTTAATTAAATATAATTCATTAGAAGTGAATAAATGGCAAACCATATGTTCATTAATGAAAGGTCATTTGAATGTCTTTATAAGATTTCATTAATAATTACATTTCATTCAAAAATTAATTTTAAAATTCATTAAAAAATATGGACTGAATATAAGTTATAATATATTTTTGGATATTTATTATCTATTATATTCTTTTGATAATGATATTCAATTCTGAAAGAATATTCTTCTTAAGAATTTCTTTAAGAATATTCTTTAAATAGAATTTGCTTTTATTTGTCATTTAATTTTAAAATTCAAACTTCAATTGTATAACAATTTTTTTCTCAAATCATTTACATATTTTTGAGAATAATATAACTAAAACTTAAACTTATATTTCAAATAATAGACTATTATTTAAGACAAATATTAAAGAGTTTAATATATTATACCAAAAATAATTGAAATTTACAATAACTATAAAAAATAAATCTTTTAGTTATAAAAAAAATTATTATTAAAATAAATGGTTTTCAAACTTTAATCAAATTATTAATTATTTTTTTAATTACCGAAAAAAGAGATAATGAATAAAAAAAATATCTAATAAGAGATAAAATAATTATTAATAAACAATAAAAACTTTTTAACTTATATTCAATTATTTTTTGTCCTTTGTTTTTGGTCTATGAACTGACTCTGAGCTTAATTAATATGAACTAATCCGGGCATAAAATTCAATGAGATTATGTATTTAATTAAAGCTAAGAACAAATGTCATCTGAATTCACGATGAAAAAAGTCGAGGACATATATGTGGTAAAGAATATTCTGTTTTCAAATAATTCTGTTTTATATTCTTTAGATGAAAGAAAAACATTTATTGAATGCTAACTAAAAAAGCAGACAATGTTTTAATGCCATAAATACCAAATTTATTGTCATTTCTTAACCGAAATTATATTTGAATTAAATTTTCTCTTTAATTATAATTATTTTATGCAAACATTAAGCCGTGAATAATATGAGAGCAACGAATAAATGCTTTTATTCAAAGCATAACAAATTTATTTTTATGTAAACATCGAAAAAAAATTATTTTTCAATTATTTCGATGTATAACAAAACGGGTGCTTTGAATGAGATGGCCATTGACTGTTGATTTGGTAAAACCCCTGAATTGATGGCAAACAATATTGAAATCTATAAAGCATTTACACTATCAGCAAAACTCGTGCTCTTTCGACACACACAGAGATAATGACAATTAATATTGAGTTTTATATAAAAGTATTTTTTTCTCTAATCATTAAATATGTGAAAACTTTGAACAGATGTCTAATAAAATATTTGCGATAGACGTAAACACGAAATATTTTATGTTTAATAGATTTGTTCAAAATTATTATCACTAAAAGCACTAAAAGCACTTCATTTCGCAGAATAAGACATTTAAAGGCATTCATTGAACAGAAAATTTTAAGAAAATTATTTTCAAATCAAATAAATTTTTTGTTATCAAAAAATATTTTAATTTTTAAAACATTTAGTAATTAATTATAAAAAAACATATGAAACAAAATGACTGGAAATGTTGAGAAGGATATAAACAATATTGAAATTGATTTTACAAAAGTTCGTTTGGAAAGGGGTGAAACACCGGTCGATATTAAGGACACCTGTTTTGCGTTGTGCAGAGACTATTTGGGAGGCGTTTGGCTTCAGCTCACTATCGATGAGGTTGTGGTCAACCGTTTGAGTGGAGGTCTCACTAATCAGTTATACTATTGTGCTGTCAATGAAGAGCACCGAAGAAGTGATGCCAAAGAGCCACAAGAAGTGGCCATAAGATTGTATGGAGAAAAACATTTCAATAAAGATGACAATGAAGGCAATGAAAGGCTGACGGATGTCATCATTGGTCTCATGGTTTCACAGAACAATTTGGGCCCAAAGATCTACGGGGTGTTCGAAAGGGGGCAAATACAGAGATATTACAAAGTATTTGAAATTATCTCATATTTACCACAAAATTGTTTACAACTTTTTATTTTTATTTAAAGCACAAGAATTTTCGTATTGAAGAACAAAAGGATCCAAAACTTGTTGAAGAAGTGGCGCGAAAGATGGCCCAAATCCACGCCATGGATGTGCCCATAAGAAGGACAAAGAATTGGATTTTTGACTTCTTTGACAATTCGTACAAAAAGGCGAACGAATTGTTTGATTTGAAGACATTATACGAAGAGAGCAATTGTGTTACATTCAAGGCATACAACTTGTGGGATGAGCTTCAATGGATGAAGACAGCCATCGATGGCGTCGATTCGCCGAAGACGTTCACACACGTCGACTTCAGGGGCTCTAATATAATGATCACCGAAAGCGATGGCATTGTTTTGTGTGACTTCGAGTACTCGTGTTACGACTGTCGTGGCTATGACTTCGGGACCATATTCTTCGAGTGGAACAAAGAGTTGTTGCAATTCAATGACATCAAACAACTGCCCGACGATGAGACCATCACATCGTTCATCGAGATATATATCGAGGAATCGGTGAAACTGTTGGGCAATGGCTTCACAGATGATAATAGGAATACAATTCAACACATTCTCAAAGAAGTGAAACTTTTTATATTAGTCGCGAATCTGTTCATCATTTTATTCCTCTTCAAAATGAATGAGTCGATTATAGAGGAAATCCCTTTCGATAAGAAGCAAATGATGGTATTGTTGAGAATTTTTTGCAAACATTTTATTCATTCAAAAATATAATGAATTGATTTTTAATGAAAATTTTCTCTTATTTTCAGATGAGATGTGATATACGTTATAAAAACTATAGACTACTAAAGCAAAAACTAATCGACGATAAAGTTATTGAAAATTAAAAGTCTATTTATGACTGCAATTGTCTTTCGTTATGAATTCTCAACAATTTATTCGTAAATTTCAATTACAATCAAAAGAGGTCTAAAAATATGTTCACTCATTTCAAGTGTTTTATCAATATTTGACAAAGACTTTAAAATCAATTAAATATCAAATCGTTTTGTCGTTCATTTCATTGAACAATAAATTTATTCTAAAATAAAACATTTGTTTTAAATTCATTATAAAAGTATAGAATCTTTTCGTTTCAATTCATTTGCTGTGAAAACACTTCTCATCAATGAATCGTTGCTTCAGTTTGTGATAGTTTCTATACGTGCCCTCCGTTTCCACCTATCAATCAATACATACAATAATTAGAAGAATTGAATTAATAACAATTCCTACCATTGATTGTCTTTTATCAAAGGGTGTGATCTCAGAATAGCCTCTTAATTCACGTTCAAATTGAAGTGTGAATAACGTGTATAACATATAAACAGTTAATGTAAACACTTTTACTTCTTTGACCATTTGTTCCACAGAATTGCGATTGTCTTCACAAAACCTTTTGCTCAAAAGTTTCGTCGATTCGTCAATATATGAGTAAAGGAATGCGCGGACAGTCGTGTCGTCGACAAAGTCGTGATCTTCACCCAAATGGCCATATGTTCGGAACCACTCTATAAAGAGTGTCCCAAAATCATAGCCTCGATAGCCATAACACGAGAACTCAAAGTCACACAAAACTATTCCATCGCTTTCAGTGACCATAATATTAGAGCCCCTGAAGTCGTTGTGAGCGAATGTCTTCGGAGAATCCATTTCAACAATGGTTTGTTTAATCCATTCTAACTCTGCGTCCAAATCATTGTCTCTAAATGTCTTGCAATCGTATTCTTCATATATTGTCTTCAAGTCAAACCTCTCTTTCGCTAATCTGTAAAAGTTGTCATAATTATCAAAAATCCAATTCGAGGTCGTCTTCTTCAGGGGGACATTCAGTGAGTGAATTCTGGCCAAAACTCGAGCCAACTGTTCAACTAATTCCGGGTCATTTTGTTCATTAAGTTTAAAACATTTATGCTTTTGGAAAATGAAAACAAAATCACAAAACTATTCAAAGAATTCTTTATTACTTCATAAAAGTGTTGTATTTCACCCCCTTTGAAGACACCATATATTTTCGGTCCCAAACCATTCCTCGCGACCATTAGTCCACTGATGACATCCGTCAGCCTTTCATTGATGTCATTATCGCAATATTTTAATGGTTTTTCTTGATATAGCTTTAGTGCCACTTCTTGTGGCTCTTTGGCATCACTTCTTCGGTGCTCTTCATTGACAGCACAATAGTATAACTGATTAGTGAGACCTCCACTCAAACGGTTGACCACAACCTCATCGATAGTGAGCCGAAGCCAAACCCCTCCTAAATAGTCTGCACACAATTTAAGGCACTTTTCAACTATATTCTGAGAAATGGCATCATTTTTGTCATCACATTCTTTGTCATTATTTTCGTGAATTTTTGACATATTTTTCATTAATTTATTAAATCAAAAATATCTAAAAGTGTGAAAAATCATTCAAAATTGTAAACAAATTTCGCCTTGATAATTGTGCGCAAGTTCAATAACGTCACACCTGGGCTCTGGTGCTCATATAAGAGATTATAACCGATAGAGGAATGAAAAATCTCCTCTTCTTCTACCGTTCCAAACATTTGGCTATAATTTTCATTAAACAAATTCATAAATACTTTTGTAGTGATCGACAGAAGAATAACTATCCATAAATTGCATGAATTCAAGAATTTATTGTCAATTGAGACCTGAAGGACATATTCCTCATGAGTGGGTTGAATATAAAGTGCAGTTTTTTTTGTAATTCCCAACAAAATAAATATTTTTGTCATTTGTCGAAAGGGTTGTAGATATGGATTATATAATGAAGTTGTTTCACAACTCTGTTGCCTTTACCAAGGTTAATTAAGACCAATAATCATTATCACAATACAAACGATTAGACATAAATTGTTTTCCAATAACTGTTTAAACATTAATATTGAATGAGTTGTCCTTCAAATGAGGCGGACATTCAGGTTCTGTATTGAGTTTGCATTGAATGCAATCAATGATAAAGAAGTGATAAAACAAATGACTTTCTATTGGAATGGGTTTTGCAATTGTATTGAGAATTGTCTTATGATTTGTTTTAATGAATTTTTATAAAACGATTTGAATTTCAATACAAATGACATTCAATGAATGACTTGATTTCGTCATAACTTCATATCTTATCTTATGTTTTATGAACACAAAAGTCATATTTGTTTCACTTTTAGTAGATTTTATTGCCATTGAATTCAGTATTATTTAATAATGAGTGAAAATAGTGAACAAATTGTTTTAGATTTTTCAAAACTCAAGTTAGAAAGGGGTGAAACACCGGTCGATATTAAGGACACCTGTTTTGCGTTGTGCAGAGACTATTTGGGAGGCGTTTGGCTTCAGCTCACTATCGATGAAGTTGTGGTCAACCGTTTGAGTGGAGGTCTCACTAATCAGTTATACTATTGTGCTGTCAATGAAGAGCACAGAAGAAGTGATGCCAAAGAGCCACAAGAAGTGGCCATAAGATTGTATGGAGAAAAACATTTCAATAATATTCATATTGAAGGCAATGAAAGACTGAGCGATACTATCATTGCTGTCCTTATGTCAGACAATTGTTTGGGACCTAAAATATTTGGACTCTTCGAAGGGGGACAAATACAGAAGTATTACCAGGTTAGTTTTATATAGTTTATTATTAATTGAAGAATTAAAATCACTTCATAATTAATAGCACAAATCATTTCGAGCCCAAGAAATGAATGATCCAATCCTTGTGAAGGAATTGAGTCGAAAGTTGGCTAAAATCCATGCAATGGAAGTACCCATAAAAAGGACCGGGAATTGGGTTTTCGAAACATTCGACAACTTATATAATTTGGCCGAAAATGGATTTGATTTAAAGAGTTTATACGAAGAAAACGATTGCAAGACATTGAAAGAACATGACATCAAAGGAGAGTTAGATTGGATTAAACGTGTTATCATTGAAACCGATTCGCCGGAAAACTTCATTCACGTCGACTTCAGGGGATCTAATATAATGGTCACAGAAAGGGATGGAATTGTTTTGTGTGACTTAGAGTACAGTTGCTATGGCTATAGGGGTACAGACTTTGGCACTATATTTGCGGAATGGGATACAGTTTGGGGTGAATTCGGTAAACCTCAGGACTTTCCTAAAGACGAAAAACTCAAACCATTCATAGAGTCATATATCGAAGAATCAGTGAAACTGAGGGGAAAGGCATTCACTGACGACAAACGTAATAGTTTTGAACACATACTAAAAGAGGGAAAACTTTTTACTTTGGTTTCGAATATGTTTTTCATTTTGTTTACCCTGAAGTCCAACGAATCGATAATACCTGACTTTCCCTTTGATAAGAACAAATCAATGGTATTGTAGACAATAATCTCATCATTGAATAACTGTTCTCTTCTTTGCAGGTTTTCTGTGACATTATGTTCAAGAATTATCATTATCTCAAACGACAATTCATTTCACAAAATCTATTTCATTAATAAATATTTTTTTTTATTCATTCAATAAATGGATCGAAATATCAAACTTCATGTGAATTAAATCACTTCCTGTGAAGACATGCATTAAATACTGGTTCACAACCGGAATATCAGATAATTGAAAGAAAATATCGAAATCTATTAACAGTTATTCTCATTCAGATTCTGTAATCACATTGAGTTTACATTAGATTCTGATTGAGTGGAAAAAATGTCAAAACAATATGTGTTAATAAATCCGAGAATTCAATTACAATGAGACACAAAGAACAGGAATTGTCATTGAATTGTCATTATTGTCAAAGTGTTTGATATTTGAATATAATTTTCGTAAATCCATTTGAAATATGAGTCGAGAGAAGAAATATTTGTATAAAAGACAACAATT